>JAUUTY010001504.1:0-36860 GCA_030979885.1 Lolium multiflorum
TTGGACGCTATGGTGGGCTGGATCTGCTTAAAACCCTTTTTTCGCCCAAAAGAGTTTTCCACGCCTGCTCAATTCAAATTCGAATTTTTTATAATTTAAAAATTGCTCACAGATGCTTTATTCAAAATTGAATAGAATTAAATTGGCTAAACCAAATTTGATGAATTTTATATATTTGGAAAGCTAGAGAAAAGATCTATCCAACCCGTCTCACCATGTGAGATCTTTGTAGATTTAATGTGACAAAAATAACAAGGCAGGGGCTTTTACAACTTCAAACAATTATTAAAAATCAAATAAAAATGCTTTTGAGTTGATTCCAACTCCCATAAATCACATTTCACTTACACTACATGTTTCTGCAAAAATATGACATGGTTACTTTGTGTGATCATGGCCTAGTTTAAATAAAGGACTCTATGGCTATTTCTAGTCAATTGATATTGTCCAAAACTATTTAATAAATCATATGAGAGGTTCCCCTCATTTAAATCTTGTCCCAAGTAACTTAATATGAGGTAGTGACCATGATCCATATAATCTCATATTAAATTATTTGGTGATGTTAAATCATAAGTATGGTAGTGTTAAAATTGCATGAGGTACTCTACCTCATTTAAATCAATTTCTCAAATGATGATTATGAATGGTTGACCTTGGTCAACAAGGGTTCATACATTATTAGTTGAGGAAATTAAATCTTAACTAGATTCAATGAGAGGAAATTATTTCTCCAAGAATTAAATAGAAACACTAATCAATATTTGTAATGAGAGGAAATTATTTTTCTTAAGAATAAAACAATATCAACCAACATGATGGCAATGTGGTGATGCTAGAATAGCTTGTGTGATTCATGTGTGTGCTTAGTCTAGTCCTTGAGCTTGTTTGGTGATTGGATACATCGTATACATTTTTAGACGCTAGTACCGAGGAGTACCAAGAGGAGGAGGAGGTCTACTACCAGGAGGAGGAAGACCACTTTGACCAGTACACCAACCAAGGCAAGCTAATATTCTTGCAAAGTGCAAAGCTCTATCAAGAGCAAGGCACACTCATCTTTCCTTATGCTTCATGAACTATCCCAAGTTTATTCTTTACAAGTTTTCATTTGAATATTTGTTTCCCTTATAGTGTTAACTTTGGTCTAAGCATAGAATACTACAAGAGTATCAAACTTAGCCTAAAAAGCATTACAAGTAGTTAGCACCCCTGCATGACTAGTTGCTAGTGCTAACAACTAAAATTGACTACTCTAGATGGGAACACATGTGAACTGAAATGACTTGAAAGGTTTTGAAGTTGCGAATATGACTTGAAAGACATGATGAACTTGAATAAAACTGATGTGTGGTCAGATAAGATATCATTCCACCCCTATGGCATCTCCCACACACACTGACAGGTTAGCTTAGCTGAAATTCTATGTGTCTTAGTATGGGTCTCTAAACAAGCGTCATAGGGGTTATGCCGAGGCTGCCTCCGTTGTGAATTGATGTGAAATGACGTGAATGAGGTGAATTGTCCAGCCTGCCCTCGTGCAGGCAGCCTCTGCAGGATGACGGTTTGTCTCTGCCCTGAGGCCAAGCCTGTGGGGAGAGTAAGCTTCCATATACTAGGTATGTAAGGAAAGGTTAGGGTTGATGATCCGCATATGAGTTACGATGATTCAGGGTTATCCTCGATGGATGTAATCAAAAGTTGTGGCACAAGTGTGCAACCTCCACAGAAAGTGTAAACGATTCAATAGCCGTGTCCACGGTTACGAACGGTTGGAAAGGCCATGTTTCCCTTGTCAGATGACTTCTAAACCGAATGGTGAAATGAATGGTGGCATGAATGTTGAACTTGAAATAAATCACAACTGAGTTGTGGGAATGACACTAATGTTCACTTGAGTTAGTTAGCATATGAAGAGTCTTTTATGAAATGCTTATTGTGAACTCAAATTGGCTTTATGCAAATAAACCTAGAGCTTAGCATCCCTTAATAAAATAATAAGTAATAACAATCTTTACTATTAAATTGCAATAGGTGGCTGCCTCGTGTCACAAACGGGCCAAGTAATTTTCCTCCTAGGCCCATCGTACCAGGTGCTGACTCTCGTTTCCCTACCGGAACAGTCCTGACTCCTCCTTGGTGGCCCCCACTCCTCTCCTCTCTCGTCCCGAGAACACACGCTTAGCGTCCCATTGTAGGACACAATGTAAAGAGTCCAAATGGGATGGCAAGATCAGGTAATTGCTCCTATATATACACGCTTCGAGTCGAGGAATCTATCGCCAAATCGATCACCACGATTTGTGTTGACGAGTCGGGAATCGATCTACCGACGTTTGTCTCACTTTCTCCATCTAGGATGAGGTCGAGCATGTCAAAAATAAAACGATCGTGTCGACATGTACTCATCGCTGCTGCATTCCCTCTTCTCCATCAAGGAAAGCAACTGGATGGACGGACTTGCTCGTGCCCTTCGTGAGGCACTTGCTCGATGTGCGACGTAACGTGACCGCACCTGTGGTACCCGCTTGCTCACTTTGCGGGCATGACACCATTGAGAGCCCATGGCAGACTCTCTTCACCCGATACTCAAGTACCACGTGAGCACTTGGACCATATGCTGCACGAGACCCGAAGGAGGTGGACAATGCGCTGCAGTTCACACAACTGCATTCTCACATGGCATTGGCTCTCAAGCATGCCGATGCTATCAAGATGCTCGCCAAGGACCGCAAGTCACTCCGCCAGCAGCGTGCCAAGAAGGACGCTACCATTGCGCGCCTCCGCGCAAAGATAGTATCCTTGGAGGCCACTGTCAAGGCCCAAGAGGACCAGCTGAGGGAGATGGAAGAAGAAGGTGAAGACATTTGATACGTCTCCAATGACGACGACTTTGAGGAGGATGAGTTCACTGATGAGGAGGACTACGAGTTTCTGGAGGCCGGAGAGGATGGGATCATTCCCATCGATGTGGATGAAGATGATGAGGAGTAGTTGCACTAGTTCACATGTGTAGGTGTGAGTTTGTATCCCGCCCGTTGTATCGTAGCATGAGAAGAATGGTTCTTAAAACCATTGGTGTGTTAGCCTGTAAGATGTGATGAATGAATGAATGAATGTTTGTGTGTTATGTTCATCATCAAAAGAATTCAAGTTTTAAATTTTTAAACTTACCCAAAACAAGCCTTAGAAAATTCTCTCATGATCTCTTACATGTTTAGATGGCTCTATCCAATCGCAACGCAAACCTGTGATGCTAAGTGATGCAACCGCTGCAAACCCCCGATATGCATAGGGAGAATGATAGAGCTGAGCGTCAAGCCAACATAGCAGCACTGCAACAGCTGGCCAACAACAATCATGGCCATGGAAACCATGATCACCCTGGGTCAAAGCTCAAGAACTTCCAGAACACCAACCCACCTGTCTTCAGCAAGACTGAAGAACCCCTGGATGCCGATGATTGGCTCCAGACTATGGAAAACAACTTAGAAGTGGCTGGAGTGGATGCCAATGAGAAAGTGTTGTTTGCCACGCACTACTTAGCAGGACCAGCAAGAGCTTGGTGGACCAGCACCCGTGCTATGAACGCCGGACAGGTTGACTTGGGCTGATTTCAAGCTCAAGTTTAGCAAGTACCATGTGCCCCTGTGTCCGAGCAAAGAAGATGAGGGACGAGCTCGTGAACTAAACAAAGGAAGGATGTCGGTAGAATACCGCGACAGGTTTCTTACACTGTCAAGGTATGCCCCCGATGAGACCGACACCACCGAAAAGAGGAAGGAAAGGTTTCTGAACGGAGTGCATGACGAGATGCAGACTGTGCTAGTCAACATTCCCTTCGCCGACCTAGAAGCCCTGGTGGACTCTGCCATCCAGATGGAAGGCAAACTGCACCAAGCCAATGAGAACCGTAAACGCCGCATGATGCACCAGAGTGGGCCCAGCAATGCCCCAAGGTATCGCCCCAGCTCAAGTGGGAATAGTTGTCTGGAAGAAAATTGAAGATGGAGATTGATACGTCCATTTTGCATCACTATTTTATATCATAATTTACTGTTATTCATTGATATATTTCATATTTAGAGATGATACTTATGTTATTTCACTTATTTTGCATGTTTCATGATTATTGGAGAATTATTCACCGGAGTCAGAATTCTACTGGAAAAAGCACCGTCAGGATACCATATTTCTGAAGATCAACAATTGACGGAAAATACACCGAAGTTCTTATTTTCCCAGATGACGGAGCCAACCAAAAGGGAGGCCGAGGGAGGGCCGCCATGGGCCCCCATAGCGGCGCGGCCCTGCCCCCTGGCCACGCCGCCATGTGGGGAGGGGCCCACCCCCTCTGGCCGCCTCTCCTTCACGTACTTCTTCTCCCCGAGAACCCTAAGGTATCGGGGAGGCATCAGAATAGACACACCCGCTGCCGGGGCGGAAAAACACCAGAGAGAAAAGAGCTCGATGTCTATTTCCTCCTTTTCTCAGAGGGATGTTGTTGGGCCTTCCAAGAGCAAGAGGTTTGTGTGAACAAGAAGAAGTTTCTAAGTGGATTACCCAAGGTTTATCAAACACGGAGGAAGAGGTCAAAGATATCCCTCTCATGCACCCTGCAACCACAAAGCAAGAAGTCTCTGTGTCCCCAACACACCTAATAGGTGCACCAGTTCGGCTAAGAGATAGTGAAATACAAGTGGCAGTCTGAATGAATATGAGCAGTAGTACGGCGCTAGAAAATAGCTTACTGGCGTGGGCTGATATGGTAGTAATATTGGCGGGAAGTAAACATGCAGTAGTAATCACAGCAGTAGTAACGGCAAGGAAGAAACAGTAACAAGTGCTGATAGCAAATATTTAGGAACAAGGCTCAGGGATTACACTTTCACTATGGACACTCCTCAACATTGATCACATAACAATAGATAAATGCATACCTACACCCTTTTCTTTGTTGGATGATGAACACATTGCGTAGGTTTACACGAACCCTCAATGCCGGAGTTAACAAGCTCCACAATAATGCTCATGTTTAAGTAACCTTATAGTGTAAGATAGATCAAAAGACTAAACCAAGTACTAGCATAGCATGCACACTCTCACCTTTCATGCATATGTAGGAGGAATAGATCACATCAATATTATCATAGCACAGTTAACTTCGCAATCTACAAGAGATCATGATCATAGCATAAACTAAGTACTAACACGTGTACACACTGTCACCTTTACACACGTGCAAGAATGAGGAATAGAACTACTTTAATAACTTTGCTAGAGTAGCACATAGATAAATTGGGATACAAAACTCATATGAATCTCAATCATGTAAAGCAGCTCATGTGAGATCATTGTATTGAAGTACATGGGAGAGAGATTAACCACATAGCTATCGGTACAGCCCCGAGGCTCGATGGAGAACTACTCCCTCTCCATGGGAGCAGGCGGTGATAAAGATGGCGGTGGAGATGGCAGCGGTGTCGCTGGAGAAGCCTTCCGGGCACTCTCCCCGTCCGGCAGGGTGCCGGAACAGACCTCGTCCCCGTATCTTGGCTTCGCGACGCGGCGGCGGCTCGAACTTTTCTCATCGTGGCTTCCTCTCCAAGGGTTTTCGGGCGTGTGGGCTTTATATAGCGAAGAGGTGGCTGCGCAGAGGGTCAAGGGGCGACCACACCATAGGGTGGCGCGGGCCCAGTCTCGGCCGCGCCAATACTCATGCTGATCTGGGGCCCACAGGGCCCCCCCCTGGCGGCTCTCGGGTGTTCTGGATGCTTCCGGGGCAAAAATAGGAAAGGAACCTCGGCGTTGATTTTCGCCCACCCGGTAGAATATTTCGTTACTAGGGATTTCAAAACCAAAACAGTAAAACAGAACCGATTACACTTCGGCATCTTGTTAATAGGTTAGTTCTAGAAAATGCGTAATACGACACATAATGTGCATAAAACATGTAGGTATTATCAATAAAGTAGCATGGAAAACATAAGAAATTATCGATACGCTGGGAGACGTATCAGCATCCCCAAGCTTAGTTCTGCTCGTCCTCGAGTAGGTAAACGTAACAAAGATAATTTTTGAAGTGACATGCCATCATAATCTTGATCATATTGCTATATGTAAACATATGTAATGAATGCAGCGATCAAAGCAAAGGTAATGACATGAGTAAACAACCGAATCATATAGCAAAGACTTTTCATGAATAGTACTTCAAGACAAGCATCAATATTGCATAAGAGTTAACTCATAAAGCAATAAATCAAAGTAAAGGTGTTGAAGCAACACATAGGAAGATTAAGTTTCAGCGGCTGCTTTCAACTTATAACATGTATATCTCATGGATATTGTCAACATAAAGTAATATAACAAGTGCAATATGTAGTATGTAGGAATCAATGCACAGTTCACACAAGTGTTTGCTTGTTTGCTTCTTAAGGTGGAAGGAGATAGGTAAACTGACCCAACAATAAAAGTAAAAGAATGGTCCTTCAAAGAGGAAAGCATCGATTGCTGTATTTGTGCTAGAGCTTTTATTTTGAAAACATGAAACAATTTTGTCAACGGTAGTAATAAAGATATGAGTTATGGAAATTATATCTTACAAGTTGCAGCCTCATGCATAGTATACTAATTGTGCCCGCACCTCGTCCGTCATACTTAGCTTGGACTACCGGATCTTTGCATGCCATGTTTCCAACCAAGTATCACAAAGGGGTACCTCCATGCCGCCCGTACAAAGGTCTAAGGAGAAAGCTCGCATTTTGGATTTCCTCGCTTTTTGATTATTCTCAACTTAGACATCCATACCGGGGACAACATGGACAACAGATAATGGACTCCTCTTAAATGTACAAGCATGTAGCAACAATTATTATTCTCATATGAGATTGAGGATATAAGGTCCAAAACCGAAACTTCAACCATGGTTCATGGCTTTAGTTAGAGCCCAATGTTCTTCTCTAACAATTTTGCATGCTCCAACCACTAAATGATAGATCCTTCAATAAGACGGACATGCATAGCAACTCACATGTGATATTCATCAATAGTTGGATGAAGGCTCTATATAATGGTTATCGCATACCAAGCAACTTAATAAGATAAAGTGCATAAGTACATATTCAATACTATGATAGTTTTTAAGGCGCTATTTTGTCCCATTAGCTATATATTGCAAAGGTAAATGATGTAATTTTGAGCACTCAAGTAATTTACTTTGGAATGGCGAGAAATACCAGCATGTAGGTAGGTATGTATGGACACAAAATGTATACAGTAGTTAGCTCAAGGATTTTGGATGCACGAGAAGTGTCCTCTCAGTACAAGGTTTGGGGCTAGCAAGGTTATTTGAAGCAAACTCATGATGAACAAGTAAAAGAAACTCACATAAAGACAATATTGTAAACAATACACACCACACCTGTCTCCTTGTTCAAAACTCAATACTAGAGATTATCTAGACCTTAGAGAGACCAAAATTTTAGCATGCTCCATGTATTTCTTCATTAATGGGTGCAAAAGCATATGATGCAAGAGCTTAAACATGAGCACAAAAATTGACAAGTATCACATTATCCAAGACATTTTAGACTTACTAACATGTAGCATTTTTCAATTCCAACCATATAACAATTTAACTAAGAGGAAACTTCTCACGCATGAATATTATGAGCTACAGAACACATGTGTTCATACTCTAATCCAGCTGAGCGTGTCTCTCCCACACAAGGATGAACTTATTCCGAGAAAAAACAAAAACAAAACAAACAGACGCTCAAATAAAGTACATAAGATGTGATGGAATAAAATATAGTTTCACTAGAAGAAACCTGATGTTAAATGATGAAGAAGGGGATGCCTTTGGGCATCCCTAAGCTGATGCTTGTTTCTCCTCTCTTAAAATATGCATGATTGAACCACCGCACCTCAAGCTTAGACCTTCACCTTTCTCGATCACATTATATCACCCTCTTCTATTGACCCTTGAAAACTTCCTTTACACCAAACTCAAAGCAAACTCATTAGAGGGGTAGTGCATAATCAAAAACACACATTCAGAGGTGTGACAATCATTATTTTCACTTCTGGACATTGCATAATGCTACTGACATTAATGGATCAAAGAAATAAATCCAACATAGCAAAAGAGGCAATGCGAAATAAAAAAGGCAGAATCTGTCAAAAACAGAACAGCCTGTAAAGACTAATTTAAGCTGACAATTCAGGACTTGCTCACAATGGAAAAACTCAAAATCCAATGAAAGTTGGCAGATATATATCTGAGGATCACGCTGCAGAATTGGCAGATTTTTTCGAATTTTCTACAGAGGCCTGTGCCTAGATTCGTCGGGACAGACAGCAATGCTGTTTCTGCGCAGCTACATCCCAAATATAACATCAACTTTAACATAGAAACTTTACTTGGCACAAAAACATGATATGGAGAGGCTACTGTAGTAAACAACTTCCAAGACTCAAATATAAAACAAAGTATTAGTAAAAACACATGGGTTATCTCCCAAGAAGTTCTTTTATAGCCAATAAGATGGGCTCGCAGCTTTAATGATGCACTCGCAAGAAATAAGAGTTGAAGCAAAAGAGAGCATCAAGAGGCAAATCCAAAACACACATTAAAGTCTAACATGCTTCCTATGCATAGGAATCTTGTAAATAAACAAGTTCCTGATGAAGAGCAATGTAACAAGCATAGGAAGATAAAAACAAGTGTAGCTTCAAAATTGGCACATAGAGAGGTGTTTTATTAACAAACTTTTACAACCATATTTTCCTCTCTCATAATAACTTTCTCAGTAGCAACATGAGCAAACTCAACAATATAACTATCACATAAAGCATTCTTATCATGAGTCTCATGCATAAATTATTACTACTCCCAACATAAGCATAGTCATTCTTATTAATTGTGTGGGAGCAAATTCAACAAAGTAGCACAACATAGGAGGTATATTGTATCATAATCAAATTTATCCCTCCATAACAGGTGGTATCAAAAGACTACTATCATTATAATCATCATAAATGGAGGTAAAGTATTATCAAAGTAAATTTTCTCCTCAATGTTTGGGACTAAAATATCATGCTCATCAAAACCCAGCTTCCCAAGCTTAGAATTTTCCATAGCATTAGCAACAATGGTGTTCAAAGTATTTCATAGTAACAACATTCCCATTAGCATGCATATAAAGTTCCATGGGTTTCTTAATTCTTTCTTCAAACACATCATGTCCTAATTCAAGATAAAGTTCATAAAGATCTCCCATATTTTTGTTGTTTTCATTATGCCTAACTAGTGTAAACAAGAAACCAAATGTCGCAATTGCAGAGTCTAAAGGAAATAGCTTCGAATACTTAAACGGCGCCGGAAAATAGCTTAATAGCCGAGGTCCGAGTGTGAGTACCTTACCTTCCTCCGCAACGGCGCTGTAAAATAGCGCTTGATGTCTACTTCCCTCCTTTTCCCAGAGATGCTGGGCCTCCAAGAGCGTAGGTTTGTAGAACAGCAGCAAGTTTCCCCTTAAGTGGATTTCACCCAAGGTTTATCGAACTCGGGGAGGAAGAGGTCAAAGATATCCCTCTCATGCAACCCCGCAACCACAAAGCAAGAAGTCTCTTGTGTCCCCAACACACCTAATAGGTGCACTAGTTCGGCGAAGAGATAGTGAAATACAAGGGGTATGAATGAATATGAGCAGTAGTACGGCGCCAGAAAATAGTTTGATCGTGCACTTGATGGTAGTAATATTGCGGGAAGTAAAAAACATGCAACAATCACAGCTAAAGTAGTAACGCAAGAAACAAGTAATAAAGTGTGCTGATAAAGCATTTAGGAACAAGGCCTAGGGATTACACTTTCACTAGGGGACAGGACTCTCTCAACATTGATCACATAATAATAGATAAATGCATACTCTACACTTTTGTTGGGATGATGAACACATTGCGTATGATTACACTCAATGCCGGCGTTAACAAGCTCCACAATAATGCTCATGCTTGTAACATTATGTAAGACAGATCAAAAGACTAAACCAAGTACTAGCATAGCATGCACAATGTCACCTTTATGCATATGTAGGAGGAATAGATCACATCAATATTATCATAGCAATAGTTAACTGCAATCTACAAGAGATCATGATCATAGCATAAACTAAGTACTAACACGGTGCACACACTGTCACCTTTACACACGTGCAGGAGGAACTACTTTAATAACTTTGCTAGAGTAGCACATAGATAGTAGTGATACAAAACCCATATGAATCTCAATCATATAAAGCAGCTCATGAGATCATTGTATTGAAGTACATAGAGAGAGATTAACTACAGCAATAGCTACCGCATACCCAGCCTGATGGAGAACTACTCCTCTCATGGAGCAAAGTTAATGTGATGAAGATGCATGGTGGAGATGGCAGCCGTGTCGATGGAGAAGCCTTCCTGGGGCACTTCCCCGCTCCGGCAAGGTGCCGGAACAGAGACTCCCGTCCCCAGATCTTGGCTTCGCGACGGCGGCGGTTCGGAACTTTTCTCGTACGTGGCTCCTCTGTAAGGGTTTTCGATGCAGGAGCTTTATATAGGCGAAGAGGCGGCAAGTAGAGGGTCGAAGGGGGCTTATCACACCATAGGGGTGGCGCGCGGGCCTGTGCCTCCGCCGCGCCACCATGCGTCGTCCTGGGCCCATACCGGCGGCTCTGGGTGTTCTGATGCTTCGCGCCAGGAACCTCGGGGCGTTGATTTCGTCCAATTCCGAGAATATTTCGTTACTAGGATTTCTCAAACCAAAAACAGCAGAAAAACAGGAACTGGCACTCCGGCATCTTGTTAATAGGTTAGTTCCAGAAATGCAGAAATACGACATATAATGTGCATAAAACATGGTGGTATCATCAATAAAGTAGCATGGAACATAAGAAATTATCGATACGTTGGAGACGTATCACTCTCCGGCGGGCAGAAATCCGCCGGGGAAATTCCCTCCCGGAGGGGGAAATCGTCGCCATCATCACCGTCATCGAGCTGGATTTCATTGGGATCATCATCATCATCATCTCCACCATCGACACCGCCATCTCCACCGCTGGACAGAATCTCTCGCCTCCAATCGTAAATATCTAGGGTTGAATCTTGGTTAATTCATAGGGGAATCTCTCGGTGTTGATTACTCCTTGTTATTGATGCTATTGAGTGAAACCATTGGATCAAGGTTTATGTTCAGATTGTTATCCATCATTATATCACCTCTGATCATGTTGCATATGATGTCTCGTGAGTTCGTTAGTTCTTGAGGACATGGGTGAAGTCTAAATGTTAGTAGTGAACTATGTTGAGTAATATTTAATGGTTTGATATTTAAGTTGTGGTGTCATTCTTCTAGTGGTGTCATGTGAACGCCGACTACATGATACCACCTTTATGGGCCTAGGGGAATACATCTTGTATTCGGTTGTTAATTGTGGGTTGCCTGAGTGACAAAGAACTAACCCTGGGTTTAGAATACAGAGGGATAGCATGTGACTTAGGTTTAAGGCTGGTTAGGGATTTATCTTTAATTATTTTCTCTTTTGCATTTGGTGGATGTTTGCAAGGGTTTAATCACAAGTATGTATTAGTCCTAGAAAGGGCGGTGCATTAGCATAGTTTCACCCACACAACACTTATTAAAACAAAACAATGAAGATTAATTAGCTGTATGAAGCAAAAGCACTAGACTCAAATTCCCGTGTGTCCTCAAGAACGTTTGGTCTTTATAAGTAAACAAACCGGCTTGTCCTTTGTGCTAAAAGGATGCCACTCATGTACTGCCACTTCGCATTTTACTTACTTGTATTTATTTATCTGCTATATCAAAACCCCCTGAAAACTTGTCTGTGAGAATTTCAGTGAATCCTTCATCGAAACTGTTTGTCAACACCATTCCTCGTTATCCACACCTTATTTATCAAAGTAATGATACACCCCTATATACTTGTAGTCATCAAGACTATTTTCTGGCGCTTGTTGCTGGGAGTGATGCGCTATTGGTAAGTGGAACGGTAAGGAAAACTTTTACCGTACGTGCTGATTTTGTTTCTGCCTGCTGCTATAATTCATTATGGAGAGATCCTCCCCTTGAATTTCTATTTGGGAAATCTACTACTACTGCAAAGGTAGTGGATGAAAGCGCCAGGTGAGGAAGTAATTCCGTATAAAATACCTATGAAAATTACTGAACGTGTTGTGTGATAATCCGCTATGGAAGGGGATGGAACTGTTCATCCTGAGATCATTTAATGCTTTTACATGAATTATGGTTATTCAAGTGTGTAGGTATTTCAATGGATGAAGTTAGGAAGAAATTATTCGCTATGTCGTTGTCTGGTAAAGCGGTGCATTGGTATAAACTGCTGAAGGATGGGCATTCTCTTGATTGGAAGGATATTGTGCCTCTATTTTATTCTAAATTCTACCCTCCAAGTGAAATTCACAAAGACCGAAACCGCATATATAATTTCTAGCCTCATGATGGAGACCCAAGCATGGGGGAGATTGAAGTCTTTGATGCTTGCTCGTAGATGTACACGTCCGTTGGGAACCCTAAGAGGAAGGTATGAGCACACAAAGAAGTTTCCTCAGTATGAAACCAAGGTTACCGAACCAGTAGGAGCCAAGAAGCACGGAAGGTTGTTGGTGGAGAATGGTGCGGCGCAACACCAGTGAAACCGGCGCCACAACGTGGAACCCGCACAACACAATCAGCATTATCTAAACGTAACAAAAAGGAGGTTGCTCAATCTCACCGGCTTGCCGAAAACAAAGGATTGCGTATCGAGTGGAAAATGGTGTTTGTTTGCAAAGAATAAAAACAGTAGAATGTATTCAGATGTAAAAGAATGGACCGGTCCACAGTTCACTAGTGGTGTCTCTCCAATAAGATAACTAACATGCTGGTGAACAAATTACAGGTGGGCAATTGACAAATAAAGATTCAATACATATCAATGATGATTACTATGTGATTTAATTAGGGCATTACGACAAAGTACATAGACCGCTATCCAACAATGCATCTATGCCTAAATAATCCACCTTCAGGTTATCATCCGAACCCCCTTCAGTATTAAGTTGTTGTAAACAACATATAATTGCATTAAGTATGGCGCGTAATGTAATCAACACAAATATCCTTATACAAAGCATCCATGTTTTATCCCTAGTAGCAACAGCACATCCACAACCTTAGAACTTTCTCTCACTGTCCTAGATTAAATGGAGGCATGAACCCACTATCGAGCATAATTACCCCCTCTTGGAGTTACAAGTATCAACTTGGCCAGAGCCTCTACTAGCAACGGAGAGCATGCAAGAGCATAAACAACACATATATGATAGATTGATAATCAACTTAACATAATATTCTATATTCATCGGATCCCGCCAAACACAACATGTAGCATTGCAAAATAGATGATCTTGATCATGTTGGCAGCTCACAAGATCTAAACAATGATAGCACAAGCGGAGAAGACAACCATCTAGCTACTTCTATGGACCCATAGTCCAAGGATGAACTACTCACGCATCAATCCGGAGGCGTGGCATGATGATGTAGAGCCCCTCCGCGTGATGATTCCCCTCTCCGGCAAGATGGTGCCGGAGGCGATCTCCGAATCCCGAGATGCTGGGATTCGCGGCGGCGGCGTCTCTCGAAGGTTTTCCGTATCGTGGCTCGGTGGGCTGTGTGGGGCTCCTCGCGACGAAGGCCATGTGTAGGCGAGCTGGCAGGTCAGCGTCGCGAGGGCCCACACACTAGGCCGGCATGGCTGTGGCCCGCCTGCCGCTTCTGTGTGTGGCCACCTCGTGTCTCACTTCATTTCCTTTCGGTTCTAGAAGCTTCGTAAAAATAGGACCCCGGGCGTTGATTTCGTCCAACCGAGAATATTTCTTACTAGGATTTCTGAAAACCAAAAACAGCAGAAAACAGGAACCGGCGCTTCGGCATCTTGTTAGGTTAGTGCCGAAAATGTATAATAATGCTGTAAAGTATGTATAAACATTCAAGTATTGTCATAAAATGGAACATAAGAAATTACAGATACGTTTGAGACGTATCGAGCATCCCCAAGCTTAGTTCCTACTCGCATTTCCTCGAACAGTAAAACGATAACACAAATAATTTATATGACATGCTACCAACATAATCTGATCAACATTATTGTAAAGCATATGAGATGAATGGAGTGATCTGAAAAAAAAGATTGCTAACAAAGATAATGACTAAACAAATGAATCATATAGCAAAACTTTTCATGAATAGTACTTTCAAACAAGTATCAATAAGACTTGCATAAGAGCTAAATCATAAGCAATAAATTCAAAGTAGAATGCAAAGCAACACAAAGGATGATTAAGTTTCCGCAATTGCTTTCAACTTGTAACATGTATATCTCATGGATATTTGTCAACATAGAGTAATATAACAAATGCAATATGCAAGTATGTAGGAATCAATGCACAGTTCATCACGGCAGTTTGCTTCAAGATAGAAGGAAGTGGGTAAACCCGACTCAACAATAAAGTAAAAGAATGGCCCTCCGCAGAGGGAAGCATGGATTACTATTTTTGTGCTAGAGCTTTTGTTTTGAAAACATAGAAACAATTTTGTCAACTGTAGTAATAATTCATATGTGCTATGCATAATACTTCCTACAAGTTGCAAGTCTCATGCATAGAGTACTAATAGCGCTCGCACCTTGTCCTACTTAGCTCGGAAGACACGGATTATCATCGCATAACATATGTTTCAACCAAGTGTCACAAAGGGGTACCTCATTGCCGCCTGTACAAAGGTCCAAGGAGAAAGAATGATTGGATTTCTCTTTGATTATTCTCAACTTAGACATCCATACCGGACAACATAGACAACAGATAGGACTCCTCTCTTAATGCTTAAGCATTCAACAACAGCTATATTCTCATAAGAGATTGAGGTTGTATGTCCAAAACCTAAACTTCCACCATGGATACATGGCTTTTAGTTAGCGGCCCAATGTTCCTCTCTAACATATGCATACTCAAACCATTTGATCATGAAATCGCACTTACTTCCGACAAGACGAACATGCATAGCATCTCACATGATATCCAACAAAGGTAAAGTTGATGGCGTCCCTAGAAACATGGTTACCGCTCAACAAGCAACTTATAAGAATTAAGACACATAACTACATATTCATCACTACAATAGTTTTTAAGCTACTTGTCCCATGAGCTATATATTGTGTAAAGATAAAGGAATGAAATTTTAAAGGTAGCACTAAGTAATTTACTTGAAAAGGTGAAAATACCACTGCTAGTAGGTAGATAAGGAGACAAATGGCTGGCTTTGGCTCAAGGTGTTTGGATGCACGAAGCATTTCCTCTCAGTACAAGGTTTGGGCTAGCAAGGTTATTTGAAGCTCAAACAAAAGTATGAACAGGTACAGCAAAAACTCACACAAGAACATATTGCAAGACTATAAGACTCTACCCCGTTCCTCCTTGTTGTTCAAACATCACTCCTACAAAATATCTATGACTCTTAGAGAGACCAATCATGCAAACCAATTAAACAAGCTCTACGGTAGTTCTTCATTAATAGATTAAACTGCATGATGCAAGAGCTTAAACATGATCTATGAGAGCTCAAACAATTGCCAAGTTAATCCAAACCATATGTAGCATTTTCCGATTCCAACCAAATAGCAATTTAAACGAAGCAATTTCAGCCTTCGCCATGAACATTATAGCACAATTAAGAACACAAGTGTTCCATATGAAAAAGCGGAGCGTAATATCTCCAATATAAGAATGATGGGATCCAACTTTATTCAAACCAAAACAAAATAAAAGCAAACCGACGCTCCAAGTAAAGAACATAAGACGTGATGGAATAAAAATATAGTTTCACTAGAAGTGACCTGATAATGTTGTCGATGAAGAAGGGGATGCCTTTGGCATCCCCAAGCTTAGATGCTTGAGTCTTCTTAAAATATGCAGGGATGAACCACCGGGCATCCCCAAGCTTAGACCTTTCACTCTTCTTGATCATAGTATATCATCCTCTTCTCTTGACCCTTGCAAACTTCCTTCACACAAAGCAAACTCATTAGAGGGTTAGTGTATAACCAAAATTCACACATTCAGAGGTGACACAATCATTCTTAACACTTGGACATTGCACAAAGCTTCTGAAAGTTAATGGAACAAAGAAACTCATTCAACATAGCAAAAAGCGGCAATGCGAAATAAAAGGCAGAATCTGTCAAAAACAGAATAGTCCGTAAAGACGAATCTGGCAGAGGCACTTAACTTGCTCAAATGGAAAAACTCAAAACTAATTAAAGTTGCGTACATATATGAGGATCACGCTCGTAAATTTGCAGATTTTTTCGATTTTTTTTACAGAGAGCTCTGCGAGAATTCATGACAGACAGCAATGCTTGTTTCTGCGCAGCGATCCAAAATATAGCATCAACTTTAGCATAGAAACTTTACTGCACAAAAACATGATAAGGGGAGAGGTTGCCACAGTAGTAAACAACTTCCAAGACTCAACAATACAGTAAATAAAATGAAACATGGGTTATCTCCCAAGAAGTGCTTTTCTTTAACGCCTTTCTGCTAGGCGCAGAAAGTGCAAATCAAGTAACATCAAGAGAAGAAGCATCAACATCATAACTTATTCTAATAATAGAATCAAAAGGCAAATTCATTCTCTTTCTAGGGAAGTGTTCCATACCTTTTTTGAGAGGAAATTGATATTTAATATTACCTTCCTTCATATCAATAATAACACCAACAGTTCGAAGAAAAGGTCTTCTCCCAACACAATAGACAAGATGCATTGCATTCGATATCCAAGACAACAAAATCAACGGGGACAAGGTTATTATTAACCATAATATGCACATTATCAATCTCCCAAAGGTTTCTTTTTAACATTATCGGCAAGATTAACATCTAAATAACAATTCTTCAATGGTGGTAAGTCAAGCATAGATTTTCTTAGGCATAACAGAAATACTTGCACCAAGATCACATAAAAGCATTACACTCAAAATCATTGAATTTCATCTAATGATGGCTCCCAACCATCTTCTAACTTTCTAGGAATAGAAGCTTCTCAAGTTTTAATTTCTCTTCCCTAGCTTTAATGAGCATTTGTAATATGTTTCGTAAAGGCTAAATTTATAGCACTATGGGACTCTTAGCAAGTTTTTGTAAGAACTTTATAACTTCAGTAATATGACAATCATCAAAATCTAAACCATTATGTTCTACAGCAATGGAATCATTGTCACCAATATTTCGAAAAATTTCAGCAGTTTTATCACAAATTTCAGGCAGTTTTGTACGTTTTGCACTAGGAGTAGAAACATTGCCAACACCAATTATTTTACCATTAATAGTAGGAGGTGTAGCAACATGTGAAGAATCAACATTACTAGGTGGTAATAGTCCAAACTCTAGCTACATTATTCTCTTTAGCAAAGTTTTTCTTTTTCTTCTCTATCCCACCTAGCATGCAATTCAGCCAACATTCTAATATTATCATTAATTCGAACTTTGATGGCATTTGTTTTAGCAAACCTAGCATCTTTAACTTCCTCAGGCATAACTTTCAATTTTAAAAGATCAACATCAAGAGCAAGATTATCAACCTTAGAAGCAAGAACATCAATTTTACCAAGCTTTCTCAATAGTTTTATTGAAAGCAGCATTTTGTGTACTAATAAATTCTTTGAGCATCACCTCTTATTATTGTTGTAAGAATTACCATAAGAATTACCATAACTACTACCATTATTAGTAGGATATGGCCTATAGTTGTTGTTACCATAATTATTCCTATAAGCATTGTTGTTGAAATTATTGTTCTTAATGAAATTCACATCAACATTTTCTTCTTGAGCAACCAATGCAAGTTAAAGGAACATTATTAGGATCAATATGAGATCTACCATTTGCAAGCATAGACATAATAGCACATTAATCTTATCACCCAAAGAAGAGGTTTCTTCAACAGAATTTACCTTCTTACCTTTGAGGAGTTCTTTCAGTGTGCCATTCCGAGTAATTGATCATCATCATATCATCAGGGTAGTTTAGTTATACTCTAGTGATAGACATAAAGTACTCTCCAAGAATGAATCCAATAGGTTCCTCGAGGAAAATTTCAATCCTGCATTTGGATGATCATCCAGGTAGTCAGTCCATGGGTTGGGCACTTTTTTACCAAAGATTTCATTCTCTCCCATGCTTGAGCAACATGTTCATTATCAAATTGTTTAAAGTTCATTATGCTACTTCTCAAAGATATAACTTTAGCAGGAGGATAATATTTACTAATAAAAGCATCTTTACATTTAGTCCATGAATCAATACTATTCTTAGGCAAAGATAGCAACCAATCTTTAGCTCTTCCCTCTTAATGAGAAAGGAAACAATTTCAGTTTTATAATATCACCATCTATATCTTATACTTTTGCATTTCACAAAGTTCAACAAAATTATTAAGATGGTCAGCAGCATCATCAGGTACTAACACCAAAAAATTGCTCTCTCATAACAAGATTTAGTAAAGCAGGTTTAATTTCATAGAATTCTGCTGTAGTAGCATGTGGAGCAATAGGAGTACATATAAAATCATTATTATTTGTGCTAGTGAAATCACACAACTTAGTATTTTCAGAGTTGGCCATTAATAGTAATAAAGTAAACTAGGCAAATAAAGTAAAGACAAGTAACTAATTTTTTGTGATTTGATATATGAAGCAACAAGATAAAATAAAGTAAAGCAAGATAAAAACAAAGTAAAGAGATTGAAGATGAGAGACTCCCCTTGCAGCGTGTCTTGATCTCCCCAGGGCGCCGTAAAAGAGATGCTTGTTGGGCGCTTTAGGATGTACACGTCCGCTGGGAACCCTGAGGAAGGTATGATGCACAGCAAAGAAAAGCTTCAAGAGGAAACCAAGGTTATCGAATCCAGTAGGAGTCAGAAGCACGTGAAGGTTGCTGGTGGAGGAATGTAGCGCGCATCACCTCGAAACCGGCGCCAACGTGGAACCTGGACAACACAATCAAAGTACTTTTGCCCCAACGAAACAGTGAGGTGTCAATCTCACCGGCTTGCTGAAAACAAAAGATTAAGCGTATCGAGTGGAAGTGTTTGTTTGCAAAGAACAGTAAAAACAGTAGAATGTATTCAGATGTAAAAGATTGGACCGGGGTCCAGAGTAGTGGTGTCTCTCCAATAAGATAACAAACATGCTGGGTGAACAAATTAAAGGAGGGCAATTGAAAAAAATAAAGATTCAATACATATCAATGATGATTACTATGTGATTTAATCGGGGCATTTACGATAAAGTACATAGACCGCTATCCAACATAGCGTGCATCTATGCCTAAATAATCCACCTTTTAGGTTATCATCCTAACCCTTCCGCATTGTTGTAACACTGCAATAAGTATGGCGCTGAATGTAACCACAACCAAATATCCTTAGACAAAGCATCAATGTTTTATCCCTAGTAGCAACAAGACATCCACAACCTTAGAACTTTCTGTCACTGTCCCAGATTCAATGTAGGCATGAACCCACTATCGAGCATAATTACTCCCTCTTGAAGTTACAAGTATCAACTTGGCCAGAGCCTCTACTAGCAACCGAGAGCATGCAAGAACATAAACAACACATATGATAGATTGATAATCAACTTAACATAGTATTCCATATTCATCGGATCCCAACCAACACAACATGTAGCATTACAAATAGATGATCTTGATCATGTTAGGCAGCTCACAAGACCTAAACAATGATAGCACAAGCGGAGAAGACAACCATCTAGCTACCGCTTATGGACCCATAGTCCAAGGATGAACTACTCACGCATCAATCCCGAGGGAGGCGGGCATGATGATATAGAGCCCCTCCGGTGATGATTCCTCTCGCGGCAGGGTGCCGGAGGCGATCTCCCGAATCCCCCGAGATGGGATTCGTGACGGGCGGCGTCTCTGGAAGGTTTCCGTATCGTGGCTCTCTCGGTACAGGGGTTTCGCGACTTCCAAGGCTATATGTAGGCTAGTAGGTCAGGGGCTGACGTTTAGGCCCACACATCGTGGGCCGGCATGCCAGGGCCTGGGCCACACGCTGGTGTGTGTGGCCACCTCGTGGCCCCACTTCGTTTCCCTTCTTTCACTGAAGCTTCAGAAAATAGGGACCCGGGCGTTTGATTTCGCTCCACCTTGTAGAATATTTCCTTACTAGATTTTTGTGTTCAAAAACAAGTAGTAAAACAGCAACCGGCGTCGCATCTTGTTAATAGGTTAGTGCCGAAAATGTATAATGTAAAGTATGTATAAACATTCAAGTATTGTCATAAAAATAGCATGGAACATAAGAAATTATAGGTTACGTTTGAGACGTACGCTCTTTAATGCTCAAATGCCCCATTCATGAGCTTCCTCGGTAATATCATCGTTGATAATTTCTATGCAAGACTTCCTTTTCAAGATAAAACCTTGTCTGGATACTACTTGTTCTGGATCATTCACACGCAACAAAGAAGAGTTTAAATGGGACCTTCTTGATCGGATCCAAGAAAATACTAAAGGATGGGAGAATGACAAAGGTAGAGTGTCGGGTATAAATTATGATTATGAATGCATTGAAACTTTTATGGATACTGATAAATTTCGTAATATGAGTGCTACTTATGGTCTTGACTCTCAAGTTGTTGCAAATTTTTATAAAGCCTTTGCCTCTCATTTTGAATTGCCTAGGAAGAATTTTGATAAGTATCATGAATCATATAAAGATAAAACCGATTCACCTATAGGTAAATGTATTGAAGTTAAAACTGTTGATCATATTCTTCCTAAAGCTTATATTGAAAAAACTCCTTTCCCTGCTAAAATGAAGGAGTATTCTGTTATAACTAGTGTGGTTAATAAAAGTACAAAGAAACCTATAGAACCTGAGGAGCAAATAAATGTTAAACCTGCTATTGCAATAGTTAAAGATATTGTGACTGAAAATGTAGAAGATGGTCACATCATTTTCTGTGAAGATGCTTCTAATATTGTTCCACATCCCCCAGTAAGTTCAGGAAAGTCAGTGTTCCTATGTTAGAATTGGTGATCATTGTTATTATGGTTTATGTGACATTGGTGCAAGTATTAGTGCCATTCCTTATGAGCTCTACACGGAAATCATGTATGAAATTGGTTCTTGTGAACTTGAAGATATTGATGTGGTTATTCGGCTAGCTAATAGAGAAATTATCTCTCCTATTGGTATTGTTCGAGATGTTGAAGTTTTATGTGGTAAGATTAAATATCCTGCTGACTTTTTGGTACTTGGTTCATTGCTAGTAAGACTTGTCCTATCATTTTTGGTAGACCTTTTCTAAATACTTGTGAAGCATTATAGATGCAAGAAAGAGAAAATTGTGACTAAATTTGCTGGTGAATCTTATGAGTTTAATTTCTCTAAATTTGCCAAAGTTCCTTATAAAGCTGAATTGCCTAATAATGATTTTAGAGTTGAACAACTTGCATCTATTGCTCTTGCTCCTAGTAATCCTTTGCAGCAACATTTGGAGGATCATGAGAGTGAAGTATTTAGGGAAGAAAGGAATGAGCTTGATGAAATTTTCCTTCGACAACCTATTCTTAAACATGACTTACCGGTTGAAGATCTAGGTACAACACCCCCACCAAAGGAAGATCCTGTTTTTGATTTGAAACCATTACCTGATAATCTTAAGTATGCTTATATTGATGATAAGAAAACATATCCTGTTATTATTAGTGCTAAGCTTTCAGATTTTGAAGAAGAAATATTATTGGAAATATTGAAGAAACATCGAGGAGCTATTGGCTACACTCTTGATGACTTGAAGGGGATTTCTCCCTCTATTTGCCAACATGCTATCAACATGGAAGATGATGCAAAACCCGTTGTTGAACATCAGCGTCGCCTAATTCCTAAGATGAAGGATGTGGTAAGGAATGAGGTATTGAAACTTCTTGAAGCTGGTATTATATATCCTATTGCTGATAGTAGATGGGTTAGTCCTGTACATTGTGTTCCTTAAGAAAGGAGGAATGACTGTTGTGCCTAATGACAATGATGAGCTCATTCCTCAAAGAGTAGTTGTAGGGTATAGAATGTGCATTGATTATCGAAAAGTTAATAAAGTTATTAAGAAAGATCATTACCCTTTATCTTTATTGATCAAATGCTAGAAAGGCTATCTAAAAATACTCATTTTCTGCTTTCTTGATGGTTATTCCGGGTTTTCACAAATTGCTGTTAGAGCTAAAAGATCAAAAGAAACCACTTTCACTTGTCCCTATGGAACTTATGCTTATAGACGCTGATTTTTAAGTCCGTATGCTCATTATGTCATTCATCGCAATCCCAGGAATATTGTTGTTGCGAGGTATAATAGTTAAGTATCATAGTCATCATTCATTACAAACCATATTGTCTTACAACTTCAGATCACATGATCCATATTACACAAATAGTTGATCTATTGATCAACGAACAAACACAAGTTCATAGCGGAAGCGTAAGATACAAGGACTCTCTAGTCCACAGGCCAACGCTTGACGTCGGAAGACTCCTAGTTGTCGTAGGCGTCCTGCTGGTCATCTCCTTGGTAGTTCTGTTCATCTTCATACTCTGGCCATTTGAATAACCAAGGACAAAGCCGTAAGTACTTTAAGTACTTGCAAACTAACACTAAAGTAAGTGCTAACAATTCTAGTAAGGGGTGCTAAGCTCTAGTTTATTTGCATAAAGCCAATTTTAGTTCACAAGTATTTGATAAAAGACTTATTCATGTGCTAACTAACTCAAGTGGGAACATTAGTGTCATTCCCACAACACAACTGATTCAAAAACAAGTCACCATTCACCATTCACTTCACCAACAACCAATATTTTCAAGAATCTGACACCGGAAACTGCATGGCCTTTCCAATCATCCGTAACCGTGGACACGGCCATTCGAATAGGTTTACACTCGCAGAGGCTGCACACTTGTGCCACAACATTTGATTTCATCCGTCGGATAACCTCGAATCATCGCAACACAGTACGCGGATCATCAACCATAACCTTTCACTTACAAACCCTAGTATAGGCACCTCTCCCCATGAGCTTGGCCTCCCAGTGAAGACCAACTGTGTCAACCTGGGAACTGCACAGGGCTTGGCCGTATAATTCACCTCAATTCACATCATTTCTCAACAACGGAGGTAGCCTCAAGCATAACCCCTATGATGTGTGTTTAGAGGGAACCCATACTAAGATGTAAGCACTCCCTAGTTAAGCCCTACCCATAATTAGGTATTGTGGGGGTACTCAAGAATTGGAAAGGTATCGCATCCAAGCCAATATCAGTTTTAAATCAAAAATCACTATCTTCTCCAAATCATATTCATCTTCAAAAATCATTCAATGGAATGAATCATCATTCCGAGGTTTCAAATTCATTTAAAGTCATATGTTCCCATCTAGAGTAGTCAAGTTTTAATATTTAGCACTAGCACTAATCATGAGGTGTGCTAACTACTTGTAATGCTAGTTAGGCTAAGTTTGATACTCTTGTAGTATTCTAGACTTAGACCAAAGTTAACTATAAAAGGAAGCTTAAATATTCAAAGTGAAAACTTGTAAGAGTAAAACTTGGGATGGGTTCATGAAGCATAAGAAAAGATGAGTGTGCCTTGCTCTTGGTAGAGCTTTGCACTTTGCAAGAATATTAGCTTGCCTTGGTAGTGGTCAAAGTTCTCCTCTTCCTCCTCTTGGTAGCAACCTTCCTCTTCCTGGTATTCTCCGGTGCTAGCGTCTAAAAATAAATACGACGTATCCAATCACCAAACAAGCTCAAGTACTAGACTAAGCACACACATGATACTTCACACAAACTATTCTATCAACACACATAACACCATTTGGGTGCATTGGTTTTCTATCTTGAGGAAAATAATTTCCTCTCATTACATATGTAATTGATAGTTTCCATTTAGTTCTTGAGGAATAATTTCCTCTCATTGAATATTCTTAAGATTTAACTTCTCAAACAATCATACATGAACTCATGTTGACCTAAGTCAACCCTTCATCATCATCATTTGAGAAAATGATTTAAATGAGGTAGAATACCTCATACTATTTAACAATGCTAATTATGATCTAATATCACCAAGTATTTCATGTGAGAGTAATTTGACCAGGGTCTAACTTCATATGAAAGTACTTGGGACAAGATTTAAAATGAAGTATAAATACTTCCCATAAGATTTAGTAATAGTTTTGGACAATATCACTTAACTAAACTCCATATAGTCCTTTATTTAAACTAGGCCATGATCATGCAAAGTGACCACACCATATTTTTGCAGAAACAATTAGTATAAGTGAAATTTTTGAGAGTTGGAAACAACTTAATATCATTTTTGGTTGATTTTTAAGATTTATTTGAATGTGCAAAAGTCCCTGACTTGTTCTTTTTGTCACATTATTTCTACAACAGATCTCACAATGAGACCAGTGGGATTTTGTAGATCTTTTCATTGGCTTTCCAACAATATAAAGTTTGTTAAATTTGGCCAAGCCAATTTGAAACTATTCAATTTCCAAGACAGGACCAGTATTGATATTTAAACTAAACTGGAAAAATCAAATTTGAATTCATCGGGCTGGCATGAAAAGCTACAGGTCAAACGGATTAAATGGCCCACGCCCAGCCCACCACGCGTCCACGCACGCGCGTGCTGTCCTGACTGGGACCTGGGTCAGCGACTCATAATTCCCGAAACGGTAATGAAGCGACGTGGCGTTGGATTAGAAGCAGAATCCAACCGGCTCACGCTCGTCGTCGTCGACGGCGAGAGAGGAGCTCACCGGCGGCGCAGGTAGGGGGTGGGAGAGCTCACCGTGGCTCCAGCAAGGGTTGGCAATAGGCTCGACGAAGGTGTAGACGACGGCGGTCCTCCTGGTAGCAGCGGCTCGTCCTGGGGTGGCTCCAATCGACGACGAGCTTCCGCGGCGGCGCTCGGCAGTGAGGTGGCGATTGGCGAGCTACGGTGGCTAATGTCGACGGTGGAGTGGCTCAGGCGGTCGAGGGAGAAGAGGGGAAGGTGCTGGTGTGCTCGGATCGTCAAATGGGCGTCTCCTTTGTAGCGAGCGAGTGGCCGAGGGTGCTGCAGAAGTCGACCGTGGCGCGCTTCCGGTGAGCTAGCGAGCTAGGCGAGGGCGCGGTGGTGTTCACGATGTCACAAGCACTGGTCCGGGTGGCGACAGGTAGGGTAGGCGGTGCCTAACGCGGTCGCTTGTTTCCAGAACCGCGGGGTCCGCGGCAGAGTTCCTCCTTCTGGCCGACGGCGGCGGCGCGCTGCGGTCGAGAGCGTGTCCGCGGTTTGCCAGGTGGGCGGTGCTCAACTCGCTGAGCGGCTCAACTCCCCGCCGAGCGTGGTCCAGGGCGTGCTCGAGGCGACGGCGCGGCGCGTGTCCAGCAGCCCGTGGCGTGCGACGGCACGACGCCTAACGCGCATCCTCGGGACGATCTTGCACGCGGCGATGGTCGGCGTTGTCCGTGGCCATGGCGATGCTAGGCGTGGCTAGGGTGGTGAGGTGGTGCGTTTGGGCACGGTGGCCGTGTCCAGGGAAGAAGAAGGAGAGGGGTGGCTCGACGTGTGGCACATGGCCAGCATGGCCATGTCCATGCTTGCTAGCCCCTCTCCCTAGGGTTTCTATTCTGGTTAAGAGAGAGAGAGGGGACAAGGGAACAAGGTAGGGTTGAGTGGCACTTAGGGTTAGGCCAAACACTATGCCAAATAGTGTTTTTGATTTGTTCCATATTTGTCCAATTCAAATTCTTGCCAAATTTGATTGAGTTCATATGGTTGCAAAGATTGAGAGGGGTTGGTTTGGTTGAGTTGTAAATGACCAGAGACAAACATGTGTGGTGGTGGAATTTTAAAAATCAAAGAGATGCAAATTTGCAAAAAGTGAGATTGTTGATAAAGTTAAAAAAGTCTCAACTTCCTGCATGAGCATATTTTTGATCCATGATGATTTTGTATGGTGGTGCTTACAAAAGTTGTTCTACTCATGTGCCTTTGGATGAGGTAGTGCAAAGAATTGGAAAGTTTAGTTTGAAAACTTGAAAATCCGTGTGGGCTCAAAGTAGGGATCATCATAAATGGCAGATTTGACCATCATTTCATGTCCCAATTGAGTTTGAATTTGATTTGATTTGTGTTTCTTTGATTCCAAAAAGTTGTAATAACTATTTAATAACATATTACCACTAATGGTGAAGCGCCAAATTGATCTAGGTAAAGATTTTCAAAATGACATGGACCATATGTTAGGGTTTTAGGGTTTTGTTCTTATTTGATTTCTTTCTCTGGTTTATTTGGTTTGTGATCTTCACTTGATCACTTTAGGTTTTTAGGGTTTAGCACATAAGCATTAACAATCATCATGGCATATCACTCAAAATGCACAAGTCCTATGCATGGCACTATATGCAAATAAAAGTTTTTGTTGGTTCTGAATTTTGGATCTCTGGAATTCTTCTTCTTCCTTTTATTGAAATTTGGGATGTTAAACTTATGCTTATAGGCGTATGCCTTTTGGTTTATGTAATGCTCCCGCTACTTTTCAAAGATGCATGTCCGCTATTTTTCATGGTTTTTGCGAAAGATTGTAGAGGTTTTCATGGATGATTTTTCTCTCTTATGGGAATTCTTTTGATAATTGTTTGCGAAACCTTGATAAAGTTTGCAGAGATGTGAAGAAACCAACCTTGTTCTTAATTGGGAGAAAATGCCACTTTATGGTTAATGAAGGAGTTGTATTGGGACATAAAATTTGAGAGGTATTGAAGTTGATAGAGCTAAAGTTGGAGCAAATTGAGAAGATGCCCTATCCTAGGGATGTTAAAGGTATTCGTAGGCATTCTGGTCATGCTGCTTTATATAGGAGATTGTCAAAGATTTCTCTAAAATTTCAAAGCCTCTTACCAATCTTCTTCAAAAAGATGTACCTTTTGTTTTTGATGATGATTGTAAGGAAGCCTTTGAAACTCTAAAGAAAGCTTAACAACTGCTCCTGTAGTTGAACCTCCCGATTGGAATTTGCCCTTTGAAATTATGTGTGATGCTAGTGATTTTGCTGCAGGTGCTATTCTGGACAGAGAGTAGATAAAAAATTGAATGTTATTCATTATGCTAGTAAGACTTAGATGATGCTCAAAGAAATTATGCTACAACTGAAAGAGCTATTAGCCAGAGCTGTAGTCTTTGCTTGTGACAAGTTTAGACCTTATATTGTTGATTCAAAATTTACAATTCATACTGATCATGCTGCAATTAAATACCTTATGACAAAGAAAGATGCAAAGCCAAGGCTTATTAGATGGGTGCTTCTTTTGTAAGAATTTGATTTACATATTGTGGATAGGAAAGGTGCTGATAATCCTTGCTGATAATTTGTCTAGATTTGAAAATATTGCTTATGATCCTATTCCTATTAATGATAGTTTTCCAAATGAACAATTGGCTGTAATAAAGGTGAGCTCGCGAGATAGTCCTGGTATGCTGATTATGCTAACTTTATTGTTTCGAAGTATTTGCCTCCGACCTTTTCAGCTCAGCAAAGGAGGAAATTCTTGTATGACTTAAGACATTATTTTTGGGATGACCCACACTTTATAAAGAAGGAGTGGATGGTATTATGCGAAGATGTGTCCCCCGAATATGAACAATCGAGAAATATTGAGTAAGAGTCATGGTAGTGCTTATGGGAGGACATCACGCTCAGATAGAACTCGCATAAAAGTGTTCACAACAAAGTTTTAATTGGCCAACTCTTTAAAGATGCAGAAAGTTTATTTTGTCTTGTGATGAATGTCAAAGAGTTGGTAATATCTCTAGACGCAACGAAATGCCTATGAATTATACTCTTATTAACCATTTATTGTTGGGGATCGGATTGGCTGGGTCCTTTCCCTTCTTCTGAAAGGTAACACTCGTATACTTGTTGCTGTTGATTATGTTACTAAATGGGTGGAAGCCATACCTACAAAAAGTGCTGATGGTGAGACCTCTCTAAAAATGCTTTTAGATGTTATCTTTCCTAGGTTTGGAGTACCTAGATATATTATGACCGATGGAGGTTCTCATTTTATTCATGGTGGTTTTAGAAAAAACTCTTGCTAAATATGGTATTAATCATAGAATTGCTTCAGCTTATCATCCTCAAACTAGTGGCAAGTAGAATTATCAAATAGAGAAATTAAATCTATCTTGGGAAAGACTGTTAATAAATCTAGAAAAAATTGGGCTAGTAAGTTAAAGGAAGCATTGTGGGCTTATAGAACTGCTTATGAAAATCCTATGGGAATGTCTCCTTATAAAATGGTTTATGGAAAAGCTTGTCATTTATCTTTAGAATTAGAGCACAAAGCTTATTGGGCTGTAAGAGAACTTAATAAAGATTTTAAACTTGCCAGAAGAAAAGGTTGCTACAATTGAGTTCTTTGGATGAATGGAGAAGTGAAGTTTATGAAATGCTAAACTTTTTAAGGAGAGTTAAGAAATGGCATGATAGAAGAATTATTAAAAAGAGAATTTAATGTTGAGATAAAGTCCCATTAATGCGGTCTCGCCTCAGGGGATTTCTTTGCAGGGAAATTACTCTCAAAATGGGAAGGACCATATGTCATCGAGGAGGTGATCGCTCTCAGGCAATAAAAATTGCCTCGCTGAAAGATGATGCCACACAAGTGGTGAATGGACAAGGACTCAAGTATTATATTTCGAGATTATTATATAAAATGAAGATGTTATTGCTGGTCTAAGTGGTGACCCTAAGCTTTCATCAAAGACCAAATTGATGGTTCTAGAAGTTCCACTTTGAATAGGTAACGGTTTTAGTAAGAAAAATCCGTTTAACTTTCCGAACAATATTTCTGCTATTTTTGGAAAATATGAAAAAATACGAGATCGAAACGGAGTGGAGGAGACGCGCGAGGGCACGTCCCCACATGGGGGCGCGGGCCCCAGCCTGGCCGCGCCGCCCTATGAGGACGGCCCCTCGGCGTCCCGTTTCCACTCGTTTTCGGCCTTTTGCCAGCAGCAATCCCCCGTGATCCCCCGAGGTCCGTATATCGTTTTCTCTTCGTGTTTTGTTTCGAGCTGTGCTGTTTCTGCCAGATATTGTTTTCAGATCTAGAGCCACCATGTCTTCATCGGGAACTCCGAAGGACAACTTCTTTGAGAACGTCATCAACCCGTACATGAACGAGCTGAAGATGCATCCCAAGGAATTGCTGCTCATAGATGGAGAGTTGCAGATAGAAGATGTCCGGGGTCCTAAAGAAGAAGGAAGCTTGGAGGACAGGATGGAGAAACTAGAACAAGAGGTCTTTGCCTACAAGAAGATGGTTGAACATGAAGTGGACATCTTCCACCGAATTGTGTCCGAACTTATTGATGAACACAAGAAGGAGACTACAAAGTTATGGGACGATATCCTCTCACTTCACAACACTACCAACCAACTTCAAGCGCAACTTTATGATGTTCAGAATCAAAACTGTGAGTATGAAAACAGGTTTAAACACATAAGCTATGCTGCCAGTTTCAGGATTCCTGAGACCAAGACGTCGTTTGTTGATGGAGAGCCTCTTCCTTGGAAGTCTGATGACGGGAAGAATTCACCACCATCACCACCGAAGGAGTAATTCATCATTGGTATTGGCACCCCCTTGGTTTGTTCCAAGCTTGGGGGGGTGCCACGGTATCACATCATCACTATCTTTTACCTTTTTATCAAGTAGTGTCATATCATGAGTAGGGAAGTTATCATATAAGATGGTTTGCAATGTGGAAGTATCTCTCTTTCTAGTTGGTTATCTATGTATCCCTTTGTGTGAGTTATTGATGACCCACAAGTATAGGGGATCACAACAGTTCCTCGAGGGAAGTAAAACCCAAATTTATTGATTCGACAGAAGGGGGTAAACAATACTTATAAGCCTTAACAACTGAGTTGTCAATTCAGCGCACCCTGAAAGCACTAGGTCAGGTGATGTGATAGCAGAGCATTATTATGAGAGCAAGAGTAACAGAATACGCCAGCTAAAGAGCGTAATATGAGAGCAATGGCACCAGAAATAGTTGATACTACTTCCAATGACATGTAGGAACAAGTATATGATGATGAAAGATGAACCGGGGTTCCCAGCTATCTACACTAGTGGCAACTCTCCAATAACAAGTGTTGGGTGAACAATTACAGTTGGGCAATTGATAGGATTGAAATAGCATTAAGACAAAACATCAAGATTATTAATCATGTATGCATTTTTCCATATATAGTCATACATGCTCGCAATGAGAAACTTGCTGCAAAACATCTTTTGTCCTACCAGCTGGTGGCAGCCGGGCCTCTAGGAATCTACTGGAAATTAAGGTACCCCTTTTAATAGAGCACCGGAGTAAAGCATTAACACTCCGTGAAAACATGTGATCCTCATATCTAAGCCTTCCCCTCCAGTTATCCCAGTTGCTGTCACTCTGGGTCCTCGGGTTCCGGACATAGAGACATGTGCAAACAACTTGTAGATACAATCTAAGCAATAAGTATGAGCTTAATTCAAGATCATGCCACTTGGGCCCTAGTGACAAGCATTAAACACAACAAGATTGCAACAACAATAACTCCACAAACTTTATAGATAGACTAATCATAATGTAACAATCCATCGGATCCATCCCAACAAACACAACACCGATTACATCAAATGGATCTCAATCATGTAAGGCAGCTCATGAGACTATTGTATTGAAGCACACAACTAGCTACCGCTAGAACCCGTAGTCCATGGGGGGAACTACTCACGGAGCATGATGGAGGTGGCGTGGCGTCAGATGGAGATGGCTTCCGGGGCACTTCCCCGTTCCGGCGGCGTGCCAGAACAGAGATTCTGTCCCCCGAAAGCGCCGCTGATGTATGATTGTGAAGTGAGAGGATATCGTTCCACAGCTTTGCAGTCTCCTTCTTGTGCCGTCGCTACCAAGGACAAGTCCACCATCACTTGCTATGAGTGTGGGAGTTGTGGGTCACTACTCCAACGAGTGCCCCAAGAGGTTAGCCAAGACCGCCGCCAACACCGCTGCACCTGCTCAGCAGCAACGCCGTGTCTCCACCGGCAGAAAGTTCACCCCCAACAACCCCAACAACCGCAGCGGCCGTCTCTTCCACATGAATGCTGAAGAAGCCCAGGAAGCACCAGATGTTGTACTGGGTATGTTTTCTACTCGGCACTGGCAGAGTGTTGTTTGATTCCTCGATCCTCGCATTCGTTTGTTAATAAGAATTTGCATTTACCCAGTAAAATTCAAACCCATCAATTTGAAGCATTTCCTGATAGTTCAAATACCTGGCTTTTCAACCACAAAAGCTAGAAAATTTTGCAAGGATGTGCCTATCAGTATACATGAAGTAGTTTTTTATGCAAACTTGATTGTTCTGGGAACAAAAGGATTGGAAGTAGTACTGGGTATGGATTGGATGGCCAAACATCATGGATTGATTGACTGTGATGCCAAGAAGGCCATCACCATGACCAGTAGCACCGGAGTGTTAGTAGAACACATCTCCGAGACTCACTGCAGTAAAGTTTACCTACAACCGTAGTGTAGCCAAGCCAACTTTTGATCAAAATCGTGGTCGTCTCGAGATACCCCTGATGTGTTTCCCCGATGATCTACCGTATGCTCCCGTATCAAATGTGTTTATCATCGAGTTAATCCCTGGAAACTGGACCTATAGCCCAGAGAGCCTATAGTATGAACCCGGCAGAGTTAGTGGAATTGAAGAAGCAACTGGATGATATGCTAGCCAAAGGTTTGATCCAACCAAGTGCCTCGCCCTGGAGATCCCCAGTTTTGTTTGTGGATAAGAAGGACGGTGCCACTCGTTTATGTACAGATTACCGTAAGCTTAACGATGTCACCATCAAGAACAAATACCCCTTACCCAAGATAGAAGACCTGTTTGATCAATTGACCGGTGCCAAAGTGTTCTATAAGATTGATCTTAGGACTGGTTATCATCAACTGAAGATCCGTGCGATAGATATCCCTAAGACTGCCTTCACCACCGATATGGGTTGTATGAGTACAACGTCATGTCATTTGGATTAACCAATGCCCTAGCCTATTTCATGAACCTCATGAATAAGATCTTCATGAACTTTTTGGATAAGCCTTGTCGCTGTCTTCATTGACTACATCCTATATCTTTAAAAACCGAAAGAGAACATGAGCAACATCTCTGAGATCATCCAGAAACCCTTAGACAGCACAAGTTGTATGCCAAGTTCAGCAAATGTGAGTTTTGGTTGAAGGAAGTAGGATTCCTGGGACATATCCTTGTCTGCAGGAGGAATTGTTGTAGATCCCGCCAACAAAACCGTAGAAGAATGGAAAGCCCCAACCACTCAGACTGAAGTCCGTGCCTTTCTCGGATTAGCCGGATACTACCGTAGGTTTGTTGAAGGATTTTCCAGCATAGCCCGACCAATGACTCAACTGCTGAAGAAGGACAAGAAGTTTGAATGGACTGACAAATGTGAAGAAAGCTTCCAGACGCTGAAGACAAGACTGACCACAACCCCAATCCTGATCATGCCGGATATCACCAAGCCATTCGACGTCTATTGTGACGCATCCAAGATTGGTCTGGATGTGTTGATGCTAGGAAGGCAAGGTGATATTTTATCTGCTCCACAACCAAAGTAATAAGAGCAACTATCCAACCTTATGACTCAGCTGGTGTACTTGTAGTTTTAGCACTAAAAGTTTGGCTGCCATTACCTCCTCATGGTAACTGATGGATTCACTCGATCACAAGAGCATGCAGAAGTACATTTTCACACGTAAGGAGCTGAATATAGAGGCAGAAGATGGTTAGGGAGTTAATCAAGGATTATGATATGGAAATACACTACCACCCCTAGGGCACAATGGTAAGGACAAGTAACAGAGTAGACTCATTGTCACAAACTCATGATAGCAGTAAGAACAACCTAGCCTATACTAAGAGGCTTGAGCAGCTTTAGAATGAATCAGTTAGTGAAGGACCCTAGGCTTTCATGAGTCACCTCACTTTGATTGGTTAGATCAAAAGAAGCATTGTAAAGTGAAATGCCAGCATTGATTAATCATGAGCCAAATAGTCATAGGAAAGCACCGGGATTCACCTGATGAAGAAGGAGTTCTCCGGGTACAACGGACGCCTCGTGTGTGTGCCATCAGACTTGCAATTGAAGCAAGTAATCCTGAAGGAAGCTCACGACACCCTGTATTCTATCACCCCGGAGGTACCAAGATGTACCAAGATTTGAAGGAACAATTTTGGTGGCATGGAATGAAGAGGGAGATTGGAAGCTACATCGCCAAGTGTGATATCTATCGAGAGTCATAAACATCACTGACCAGGATTTCGCTGAGCGACTGCGTACAGTATTCCAGTGGAAGTGGGACCCAGAGGAATGGACTTTACCATGCCAGGTTTACCCAAATCCAAACAGCGGGAATGATTCCATTTGGGTAGTAGTCGATAGATTGACCAAGCGGGTAGCCCATTTTAACCTGTCAAGACCACATACCAAGGCCCAAAACTAGCTGAGTTATATATCTCTGTTGATAAACTCTCAAGACGGATCCCTAAGTCAATTTGGTGTCGATAGAGATCCTGACCACCTCAAGACTCGGCGTAAAGTACATGAAGGACTCTGGATGCTGGAATTTCAAGACTCCGCCTATCACCCGCACAGACAGATGGCAGGAATGGTGAAGAGTCAAATCCGTACATCGGAAGACATGTTGAGAGCCTGTGTACTAGAGTATGGATCTAAGTAGACTGCCTCGCTTTATGAAGAATTCTCGTACAACAATGGGCTTACTAAGCCACTTACAAATGGCCCTTTGAAGCCCTCGTACCAAGGAAGTGTCGCACTCCCTCTGAATTGGTCCGAAGTCGGAGAGAGCCAAGTCTTTGGACCAGATGTTCTTCGAGAAGCCGAAGAGAAAGTGCACAAGATCCGCGAATACCTCAAGACAGCCCAATCAAGACAAAAGAGTTACGCCGACAAGAGACGCCGAGAGATGACCTTCGAGATCGGAGATTTTGTCTATCTCAAAGTATCCCCCTGAAAGGATGCAGAGATTCCAGCTCAAAGGAAAGCTTGCACCCCGATATGTCGGCCCTTCAAAGTTCTAAGTCACCAGGAGAAGTATCTTATCAACCTGAACTCGCCAAGAAATGTCGGGCCATGCACAACGTGTTTCACATCTCACTGCTCCGGAAATGCTTGGAAGTACCGGAGAAGACCGAAGTGTTCAAGAATATCGATCACAGATCGGTGGATATCAACACGGACTTGACATACCGCGAAGTACCTATTCGCATTCGGAGGAAGCTTTCAGACCACTCGCACCAGAGTATCAAGTTCCCGAAGATTCAAGGAGCAACCATACCAAGACGGCTTAGCTTGGGAGCGGGAAGACATGAAGAAAGAGTACCCAGATCTCTTTAGTACCTAGTTTCTCTCGATCTCGATGAGATCTTTTGTAAGGGGGAAGGGTTTGTAACATCTCAAATTTCAAATAAAGGAAGAGGAACTCCAAATACTCAAAATTTAGAACCAACAAAAACTTTTATTTTGCATATAGTGCTACATAGGACTTATGCATTATTGTGTGAAATTCCATGATGATTGTTTAGGTGCTATGTGTTACATTCTAAAACCCTATCTTATCAAGAGAAGATCAAGAAATAAAATCAAAGAAAAAGAAAATAAAGAAAGGAAAAATTCACAAAACCTTCACATAGGTTTATGCCATTTCCTTGCAAAACCATCACTCCTAGACCAATTTATTTGCACTATTAGTTGTATATGTTACTAAACAGTTTATTGGCAATTTAATCCAATAAAATCAATCTTCAAATAAATGGAACTCAATTTGTGTCACATGCACTAATGGTCAAATCTGCCATTTTTAGTCTGATCACTACTTTGAGCCTCCGTATTTAGAGATTTTCAAATCCAAACAATTCCAAAATCTGACTCTGCCATCCAAGTACACATCAAGGTGAACAACTTTGGTAAAGACCACCAGTACAAATTCATCCTAGATCAAAAGTTATGCTCAAGCAAAGTTGAGACTTTTTAACATATGCAACATTCCCCATTGCAACTTTTGCAAATCTTTTTATTTTTGAATGCCACCACCACCAATGTGTGTTGTGGATCATCCTAAGTGTCCAATTCATCCTATCACCATTTATCAAATATACATGCACAAGACAATTAGACAAAATTTGCGACCAATTCCAAATTCGGTACAATCCCTATTCTCAATGGTGTCGGACCAAATCTTGTCCACCATTAATTTCTCACTGTCCCCTCTTGTCCTCCATCAAATCCAGCAGAAACCCTAGGAGGAGAGCCCAATATACCCAGCTTGGCGGCTATGTTCCCACACATGCCTCCCTCTCTTCCTCTCCACCCCCACTTCACCCCAATGCCACACCGACTCACCTGTCCCCCGAGCACACCGGTGTTCGCCACTATCGAGGAGAGGCCCACACACCGACGCCAGCGCGCCCACGACGTGCTCGGGGCGACAGGAGCGACGGCCATTATCACCGGTGCACGGCCGCGCGCGCGACACGGCGCACGCGCGTCGCTCGCTGCTGCAACATGCACCCCAGACCCCTGCCCTCGAGCCTCGCCACGGCACGAGGAAGACGCTGGGACACGCTCACGACGCCGACTCCCACGCCCGCTGCCGCCGAGACGACGACCAAAACCCCGCCTCTGCCGCACAAGACACCGCGATACCCGACTGCGTTGCGGGCACCGCCTAGCGCCTTAGCTCTCTCGCCGCCGGACAGCTGTGTTGAACAGACGCCGCCCACGCTTAGCCAATAGTCGCCGGAACGCCCGCGCCCCATGTCGACTTTGCCGCAGCACCCACGGCCTCCTTCCGCGCCAAAGGAGACCTCCTTCAACGATTCGACACTGCAACCACCGCACCCTCCCCCGACCTCCTCACCACCCCCATCGACATTAGCCACCACCGCCGCCCAATTTCACCGTCGGAGCCCGCAGAGGTGCTGAGAAGGGCGCCGGACGTCGTGCCAGGCCAAGAGAACTCACGCGTCGGTTTGCCCGTGCCGAGCACATTGCCAACCCTAGCTGGAGCCACTGTGAGCTGGTCCCCACTCCCCTACCTGCGCGCTTCTGCTGAGCGGCCTTTCGCCGTGACGACAGACCCCAGTAGAGTCGTCTGATTGCCGCCTAATCTAACGCCCTGTAGTAACCCTGTAGACCGCTTCATTTTGAAGAGAGATCAACGGTGGAGCTCCAGAATTTGCCAACAGCTTCCACGGTCGGACGCAGGGCTGGATCTGCCCGTTTAAACCCTTTTCGCCCAAAATAGTCACTGTCTGCCTTCAATTCAAATTGAATTTTCTATTAATTTAAAATTGCTCGTAGATGCTTTTTATTCAAAATTGAATAGAATTAAATTGGCTAAACCAAATTTGATGAATTTTATATTATGAAATTATCTATCCAACCCCACTGGTCTCACCATGAGATTCTTTGTAGATTTAATGTGACAAAAATAACAAGGCAGGGGCTTTTACAACTTCAAACAATTATTAAAAATCAAATAAAAATGCTTTTGAGTTGATTCCAACTCCTATA
>JAUUTY010001505.1:0-36592 GCA_030979885.1 Lolium multiflorum
TACTGTAGAGCTTGTTGAAATTTGGTTTGCATGATTGGTCTCTCTAAGGTCTAGATATTTTCTGGTAAAAGTGTTTGAACAACAAGGAAGACAGTGTAGAGTCTTATAATGCTTGCAATATGTTCTTGTGTAAGTTTTGCTGTACCTGTTCATACTTGTGTTTGCTTCGAAACAACCTTGCTAGCCCAAACCTTGTACTGAGAGGAAATGCTTCTCGTGCATCCAAACACCTTGAGCCAAAACCCATGCCATTTGTGTCCACCATATCTACCTACTATGTGGTATTTTCTGCCATTCCAAGTAAATACTTCATGTGCTACCTTTAAACAATTCAAAACTTTATTACTCCTTATTTAGCTCATGGGACAATAGCTTAAAAACTATTGTGGTGATGAATATGTAGCTATGTATCTTAGTTCTTATAAGTTGCTTGTTGAGCGGTAACCATGTTTCTGGGGACGCCATCAACTTTTTACCTTTGTTGGATATCATGTGAGATGCTATGCATGTTCGTCTTGTCTGAAGTAAGTGTGATTTCATGATCAAATGGTTTGAGTATGCATGTGTTAGAGAAGAACATTGGGCCGCTAACCAAAGCCATGTATCATGGTGGAAGTTTCAGTTTGGACATACAACCTCAATCTCTTATGAGAATATTATTTGTTGTTGAATGCTTAAGCATTAAAAGAGGAGTCCATTATCTGTTGTCTATGTTGTCCCGGTATGGATGTCTAAGTTGAGAATAATCAAAAGCGAGAAATCCAATGCGTGCTTTCTCCTTAGACCTTTGTACAGGCGGCATAGAGGTACCCCTTTGTGACACTTGGTTGAAACATATGTCATGCAATGATAATCCGTGTTATCCGAGCTGATTAGGACAAGGTGCGAGCACTATTAGTACTCTATGCATGAGGCTTGCAACTTGTAGGAAGTATTATGCATAGCACATATGAATTATTACTACCGTTGACAAAATTGTTTCTATGTTTTCAAAATAAAAGCTCTAGCACAAAAATAGTAATCCATGCTTCCCTCTGCGAAGGGCCATTCTTTTACTTTATGTTGAGTCAGTTTACCTACTTCTTTCTATCTTAGAAGCAAACACTTGTGTTAACTGTGTGCATTGATTCTTACATGTTTACCTATTGCACTTGTTATATTACTCTATGTTGACAAATATCCATGAGATATACATGTTACAAGTTGAAAGCATTTGCTGAAACTTAATCATCCTTTGTGTTGCTTCAATGCATTCTACTAAGAATTTATTGCTTATGAGTTAGCTCTTATGCAAGTCTTGTTGATACTTGTCTTGAAAGTACTATTCATGAAAAGTTTTGCTATATGATTCATTTGTTTAGTCATTATCTTTGTTAGCAATCTTTTGCTTGGATCGCTGCATTCATCTCATATGCTTTACAATAATGTTGATCAAGGTTATGTTGGTAGCATGTTAGAAATTATTTGTGTTATCGTTTACCTACTCGAGGGCAAGTAGGAACTAAGCTTGGGATGCTTGATCGTCTCAAATGTATCCATAATTTGATGTTCCATGCTAGTTTTATGACAATACCTACATGTTTTGTTCATACTTTATGTCGTTTTAGCCATTCTCAAAACTAACCTATTAAAAGATGCAAGTGCAGGTTCTGTTTTACGCTGTTTTGGTTCCGAAGGCCCATTCGGGCAATATTCTCGAATTGACAAAACGAAGACCAAACATCATAATTCACCGAGACGGACCAGGACACGAAGGGGAGCCGGAGAGGCCAGAGGAGACCCCACACCCTGGCGGCGCGGCCAAGGGAGGGGGCGTGCCCGGGTGAGAGCCCACCTCGGCACCCTACAGCGCCTGTAGCCTGAGCTGGCCCTCGTGACTGAATCTTCGTTACGATTGACGAAACTCCCGAGAAAGACTCCGGGCGTCGCCGCCATCGCGAAACTCAATCTCGGGATCAGAAACTCCGTTCTGGCACTCCGCCACGAGGTGCCGGAGCCATCTCAAAGCCGACCTGCCGCCATCTTCATCGCCATCGCTGTCTCCCATGATGAGGAGGGAGTAGTTCTCCCCTCGAGGCTAAGGGCTGTACCAGTAGCTATGTGGTTAATCTCTCTCTCATGTACCTCAATACAATGATCTCATGAATTGCTTTGCATGATTGAGATCCATATGATGAGCTTTGTATCGCTACTAGTCTATGTGCTACTCATGTGATGTTATTGAAGTAGTCTATTCCTCCTGTGATGTAAAGGTGACAGTGTGTGCATCATGTGGTTCTTGTCGTAGGTATGATCATAATCTCTTGTAGGTTATGGAGTTAATCATCATTATGATAGTATTGATGTGATCTATTCCTCCTTTCATAGTGTAATGTGGACAGTGTGTATGCTATGTTAGTTCTCGGTTTATTTTGCAAAGATCTATTATGCTCTAAGGTTACTTAAATATGAATGCTGAATGTTGTGGCGCTTGTTAACTCCGGCTTGAGGGAGCTCTTGTAGCCCTACACAACGAATGGTGTTTGTCATCCAACAAAGAGTGTATGTAGCACAAATGAGAGAAGTTATTATTTATTATGCTGTGATCAATGTTGAGAGTGTCCACTAGTGAAAGTATAATCCCTAGGCCTTGTTCCTAAATACTGTTATCGCTGCTTGTTTACTGTTCTACTGCATGTTTACTTTCTGCAATATTACTACCATCAACTGCACGCCAGCAAGCTATTTTCTGGCGCCGTACTACGTGCACCTATACATCTGACAAGTGTATTAGGTGTGTTGGGGACACAAGAGACTTCTTGTATCATGATTGCAGGGTTGCTTGAGAGGGATATCTTTGACCTCTTCCTCCCTGAGTTCGATAAACCTTGGGTGATCCACTTAAGGAAAAACTTGCTGCTGTTCTACAAACCTCTGCTCTTGGAGGCCCAACATTGTCTACAAGAATAGAAGCACATAGACCACCATCCAGCATGCATCTATGCCTAAAAAGTCAACTTCAGGTTAGCATCCGCACCCCCTCCAGTATTAAGTTGCAAACAACAGACAATTGCATTAAGTATGGTGCGTAATGTAATCAACACAAATATCCTTAGACAAAGCATTGATGTTTTATCCCTAGTGGCAACAACACATCCACAACCTTAGAATTTGCATCACTATTTTGTATCATAATTTGTTGTTATTCATTGATATATTTCATATTGGGACACAATACTTATGTTATTTCATCTATTTTTTGCATGTTCATCATTGTGGAGGATCAAGCACCGGAGCCAGGATTCTGCTGGAAAAAGCACCGTCAGAACGCAATATTTCGGAAGATCAACTGTGGAAGGAAATTACACGTAAATTCCTATTTTTCCAGATGACGGAGGGAGCCAGAAGGGGGAGAAGAGGGGAGCCAAGGTGGGCCCAGACCACAGGCCGGCGCGGCCCATGGCCTGGCCGCGCCACCCTGTGGTGTGGGGGCCCCACAGCCCCTTTCGCCTCCTTTTCTTCGCGTACTCCTTCGTCCCGAAAACCTAAGCCAGAGGGAGGACCTCACGAAGAGTTACCGCCGCCTCTGCGGGGCGGAGAGCACCAGAGAGAAAAGAGCTCTCCGGCGGGCAGGAATCCGCCGGGGAAATTCCCTCCCGGAGGGGGAAATCGACGCCATCGCCATCGTCATCGAGCTGGACATCATCTCCATCATCATCATCATCATCATCTCCACCATCTACACCGCCATCACCACCGCTGCACCTCGTCACCGCTGTAACAATTTGGGTTGGATCTTGATTGTTTGATAGGGGAAACTCTCCCGGCATTATTCTCTACTTGTTATTGATGCTATTGAGTGAAACCATTGAACCAAGGTTTATGTTCAGATTGTTATTCATCATCATATCACCTCTGATTGTATTCCATATGATGTCTCGTGAGTAGTTCGTTTAGTTCTTGAGGACATGGGTGAAGTCTAAATGCTAGTAGTGAATTATGGTTGAGTAATATTCAATGTTATGATATTTAAGTTGTGGTGTCATTCTTCTAGTGGTGTCGTGTGAACGTCGACTACACGACACTTCACCATTTATGGGCCTAGGGGAGTGCATCTTGTATTCGGTTGCTAATTGCGGGGTTGCCGGAGTGACAGAAACCTAAGCCCCCGTTAGTATATCGATGCAAGAGGGATCGCAGGATCTCAGAGTTTAAGGCTGTGGTTAGATTTATCTTAATTACTTTCTTGTAGTTGCGGATGCTTGCAAGAGGTATAATCACAAGTATGTATTAGTCCTAGGAAGGGTGGTGCATTAGCATAGGTTCACCCACACAACAATTATCAAAACAATGAAGACTATTTAGCCACTTGAAGCGAAAGTACTAGACTAAAATCCCCGTGTGTCCTCAAGAACGTTTGGTCATTATAAGTAAACAAACCAGCTTGTCCTTTGTGCTAAAAAGGATTGGGCCACTCGCTGCAATTATTTCTCTCGCATTTTACTTACTCGTACTTTATTCATCTGTTACATCAAAACCCCTTGAATACTTGTTTGTGAGCATTTACAGTGAATCCTTCATCGAAACTGCTGCCAACACCTTCTGCTCCTCGTTGGGATCGACATTCTTACTTATCGAAGATACTACGATACACCCCCTATACTTGTGGGTCATCAAGACTATTTTCTGGCGCCGTTGCCGGGGAGTGAAGCGCTATTGGTAAGTGGAATTGGTAAGGAAAACCTTTACTGTTTGTGCTGATTTTATTTCTGCCTGCTGCTATAAGTCATTATGGAGAGATCTTCTCTTCAATTTCTATTTGGGAAATCTACTACTACTGCAACGGTAGTGGATGAAGCGCCAGGTGAGGAAGTGATACCATATAAAATACCTATGAAAATTATTGAACGTGTTATGGATAACCGCTATGAAGGGGATGGAACTGTCCATCCTGGTGATCATTTATTGTTTTTGCATGAATTATGCGGGTTATTCAAATGTGCAGGTATTTCTATGAATGAAGTTAGGAAGAAACTATTCACTATATCGCTGTCTGGTAAAGCGGCGCATTGGTATAAATTGCTGAAGAATGGTGATTCTATTGATTGGGAGGACATTGTGCCTTTATTTTATTCCAAATTTTATCCTCCAAGTGAAATTCACAAAGATCGGAACCGCATATATAATTTCTGGCCTCATGATGGAGAGAGTATTGCCCAAGCTTGGGGGAGATTGAAGTCTTTAATGCTCAAATGCCCCATTCATGAGCTTCCTGGTAATGTTATTATTGATAATTTCTATGCAAGACTTTCTTTTCAAGACAAGACCTTGCTGGATACTTCTTGTTCTGGATCATTTACACGCAACAAAGAAGAGTTTAAAAGGGACCTTCTTGATCGGATCCAAGAAAATACTGAAGGATGGGAGAACGACAAAGATAGAGAATCAGGTATAATTTATGATTATAAATGCATTGAAACTTTTATGGATACTGATAAATTTCGTAATATGAGTGCTACATATGGTCTTGATTCTCAAGTTGTTGCAAATCTTTATAAAGCTTTTGCCTCTCATTATGAACTGCCTAAGAAGAATTTTGATAAGTATCATGAACCGTATAAAGATAAAATTGATTCATCTGTAAACAAATGTGTAGTGGTTGAAACTGCTGATAATGTTATTCCTGAAGTTTATATTGAAAAAACTCCTTTCCCTGCTAAAATGAAAGAGTACTCTGTTATATCTAGTGCGGTTAATAAAAGTGAAAAGAAACCTAAAGAACCTGAAGAACAAATTAAAATTGAACCTGCTGTTGCAATAGTTAAAGATCTTGTGACTGAAAATGTGGAGGATGGTCATATTATTTTCTGTGAAGATGCTTCTAATATTGTTTCACATCCTAATAAACCCAAACAAGTTAGTGTTCCTATGCTATCTGTTAGAATTGGTGATCATTGCTATTATGGTTTATGTGATATTGGTGCAAGTGTTAGTGCTATTCCTTATGAGCTTTACACGGAGATTATGCACGAAATTGGTTCTTGTGAACTTGAAGATATTGATGTGGTTATTCATCTGGCTAATAGAGAAACTATTTCTCCAATTGGTATTGTTCGAGATGTGGAAGTTCTATGTGGTAAGATTAAATATCCTGCTGACTTTTTGGTACTTGGTTCTGCTGCTAGTGATCATTGTCCTATCATTTTTGGTAGACCTTTTCTAAATACTTGTGGAGCTATTATAGATTGTAAGAAAGAGAAAATTTTGACTAGATTTGCTGGTGAACCTTATGAATTTAACTTTTCTAAATTTACCAAAACTCCTTATAAAGCTGACTTGCCTAGTAATGATTTTAAAATGGAACAGTGTGCATCTATTGTTCTTGTTCCTAATAATCCTTTGCAGCAACATTTGGAGAATAGTGAAAGTGAAGCTTTTAGGAAAGAAAGAGATGAGCTTGAGGAAATTTTTCTTCGCCAACCTATTCTCAAGCATGATTTACCGGTGGAAGATTTGGGTACAACACCGCCACCAAAGGAAGATCCTGTTTTTGATTTAAAGCCTTTACCTGATAATCTTAAATATGCTCATATTGATGATAAGAAAATATATCCTGTTATTATTAGTTCTAAGCTTTCAGAGATTGAAGAAGAGCTATTGGCTATACTCTTGATGATTTGAAAGGGATTTCTCCTTCTATTTGCCAACATGCTATTAATATGGAAGATGATGCAAAGCCTGTTGTTGAACATCAACGTCGTCTAATTCCGAAGATGAAGGAGGTGGTAAGGAATGAGGTATTAAAACTTCTTGAAGCTGGTATTATATATCCTATTGCTGATAGTAGATGGGTTAGTCCTGTGCATTGTGTTCCTAAGAAAGGAGGAATGACTGTTGTGCCTAATGATAATGATGAGCTTATTCCTCAAAGAATAGTTGTAGGGTATAGAATGTGCATTGATTTTCGAAAAGTTAATAAAGTTACTAAGAAAGATCATTACCCTTTACCCTTTATTGATCAAATGCTAGAAAGGTTATCTAAAAATACTCATTTTTGCTTTCTTGATGGTTATTCTGGGTTTTCACAAATTGCTGTTAAAGCTAAAGATCAAGAGAAAACCACGTTTACTTGTCCTTATGGAACTTACAAGAAAAGTTCTGATAGACAACGTCCCAAAATCGTCAACTAAGGGGCATTTTTCGTCGCCTATGGGCCTAACCCGACGATATGGGTTCCGTTGTCGAAACTGCGTCAGGCAAAGTCCAACGACGATTTTTTCGGTCCGTCGCGCTTGGGCGCCCTTCCGCCACGGAAAATCGGACCGTTGCGGAAGTGTTTTCGGGAGCCCGTTGACTGCTGACGTCATGCAAACTGACACGTGGCAGACGCCGTTAACTGCCAGTTAACGGCGTTAACCGCTGAAACCCCGTGGTAGATGGTAGGCCCACACGAGGCACACCACGTCTTAGCGGGCCGGGCCAGATGACATAGTTTAATAGGTCAACTATATATCGGGCTGGTCCATTAGTTCGTGGGAGACCTAACCTCTAATGTTGTTGGTCAAAACTTAAATGGGGGCGTTTAACATGTGGGTCCACCTTACGACAAGTGTAGCCAAGAAATAAGTAGGCGGGCCAAAAACACGGTGGGTCCCACTTTCCTGTTAAAGGGCCCATTTAGTGTGTGGGGTCCAATATAGCAAGTGGGCGGCCCAACAAGCTAATGGGCCGGGCCAAAAACACAGTGGGTCCACATTCCAGTTAAAGAGATCGGCCCATTTAGTATGTGGGGTCCTCCATATAGCAAGTGAAGGCCCAACAAGATATGTCTGGGCCAAAAACACGGGTGGGTCCCCACCTTCTGTTAAAGGGCACGACCCATTTAATATGGGGTCCATCCTTATAGCAAGTGGGCTGCCCACAAGATAGTGGTAGGGCCAAAAACAGGGTGGTCCCATTCCTGTTAATGGTAGACCCATTTGATATGTGGGGTCCACCATATGTAGAGTGGGTGGCAGGCAGATGATGGTAGGGCCAAAAGCAAAATGGGCCCCACTTTCTGTTGAGGCGGCCCAATGAGTATGTGGGGTCCACCTTATAGCAAGTGGGGGGGAACAAGATAGTGGTAGGTCCAAAAACACATGTGGGTCCCACTTTCATTTTAAAGGGCCGACCCATTTAGTATGTGGGGTCCACCACAAAAGCAAATGGGCGGCCCAACTAATTAGTGGGCCGGCCCAGTTGTGGGTGGGGTCCTCCTTAAAGCAAGTGGGCCAGCCCAATTATAGTGGGGGTCCACGGTAAATCAAATGGGCTGGCCCAATAAGTAAGTGGGCCAGCCCGTTTAGTTGTTGTTTATATGCCGGCATAATATGCGCTTTGGGATTTTGCGGGCAGGCACATATGTGATTTCGCTTAATTGGGCCGTTTAAGGGATGGGAATTCGTGATTTAGATACTGAGAATATTTACGCAGCATTGATTTCTGTCGGATAGCCTCACTTACCACAAGCACCAAAGAAAAAATGCGCGAAAGAACTATAAAAACTAACTAAATATTACATCAGCTGCAAGGCATTGAAAAAATATTACAGAACCCAGAGAAATTGAATGGTAATTAAACCTAGCAATACAATGAAGCGATTCGGCAATCTTTTAAGTTGTCCATGCAGCACCTATATCTGAAACAAAGACATTACAAGTTAAGACAACAACAATGGAAAGGCAAAGACACTACAATATTGTTTGGCAAAGAATTTGGAACTCATCATTTCGTCGTTATAACAAGATCATTGTAATGCGCACAATAAGCAAACAAAGAGTGCATGCCGCATACCAACAGCCAATATAACAGAGCATGTTAGAATGAAACAGCAGACTTACTACTGTCGAGTCCCATGCAAACCAACATGTTCAGGGAGTACAAAATTGGCATGAACAACATAGTAGCAGGCTATAAATTTTGTAACAACGACTGAGCAAGATGAAGTTATGATGGCTACAGCTACAGAGCAGGGAATGTAAACCAAAAATAGAAGTTACGATGGCAAAAGCTAAAGAGGAGGGAATGTGAACCAACATGTGCCAAGTGCAATTACTTCATTTTGGCCGTGAACTAAATAATACTCCTGAACTTATAGTGAAGGGGATGCAAATCAAGATGTTTCGGGATATAAACTTGTAATGAGCAACACATAGAGGATAGTTAATGTTGGAGCTTAGGATGGACCAGATACAGAATATAGTGGGATCACCTGTGAACTTGTATAAGAGGGAATGCAAACCAATATGTTCAGCTTTCCATATGTGAGCGTCATGCCAAGTCAGAGAAACAAGTCAATAATGCAGCTTTTGAAGAACAAGATGGCACGCAAAATTATTATCTAGTAGTATGACAAGTTTATTTGTACTACAGGCTAGATAGCAGAGTGATAGCATGCCAAACTAAGTCCTTACTTTGTTAGCTTACAATGAACTAGATACAAAACAATGGCATCACCTGTAGTACAGGGAATGCAAGCCAACATGTTCATGGAGTAAAAAATTGGCACAAACAACATAGTAGCAGGCCATAATTTTTGTAACAACGACTGAGCAAGATAAAGTTATGATGGCTACATCTACAGAGCAGGGAATGTAAACCAAAAATAGAAGTTACGATGGCAAAAGCTATAGAGGAGGGAATGTGAACCAACATGTGCAATTACTTAAAATTGGCCATGAACTAAATAATAGCAGGATGTTACTATAATACCTATAATTTTTGTAACAACGACTGAGCAAGATAGAAGTTATGATGGCTACATCTACAGAGCAGGGAATGCAAACCAAAATGTTCAATCGCTTAAAGTTAGCAATGAAGTAGAAAATAGCAACGTGTTACGGTCATAGCTAGGAATGAACTAAAAGAGCTTCAGACAAACAAGAATCTGAACCCAGAACATGGCGCTAAAACAAGGGACTTACATTAGGAGAAGCACTCTGTGGGAGTCACAGCAGATCTTCCTGGGGTTGATAGATCCGGTGATGAAGTACGCTACATGTGCTACTTGGGGTTGGAGAGACGGCCATTACACTTCATGGTTACTCATCTCATCTGCAAAAACGTAACGGCGCGTCGTTAGCACAAACAGGTTCCCCCAAGATTAAACAAGAACTTGCAGGCAAGCAATAGAAAAGCGACAGTAGAAGAGTTTAGATCATGCACTGCGCCGGTGAAGCAGATCCGGTTCATGCACAGCGGTGTCGGTGAGCAAGATCCGATGCGGTGGACGACGGATCCGGCGAAGCGGCTCCGGCGGGGTGGACGATACCGCAGCTGAAGCGACTGCGGTAGGCTGCTGGATGAGCATATGGTTTCGAGGTTCGGCGGGGATGATCCGGTCCGGTTGATGACGGCGTCGATGAAGCGGCTCCGGCAGGCAGCCGGATGACGAGGATCGCGAGGCCTCGGGTAGGCCAGGGAAGTCCGGCGGGGATGTTCCGGTGCGGTGGTCGTGGAGGTGGGAGAGAGGGACTTGGGAAGTTCCGGTGGGTGGTCTGAGGGAAATGAATTTTTTTTGGGAGGGTTTCCGGGCTAGGGAGGTGGTGATCCAAAAAATGACGGGCAGACCCCCCCACCAACCGACTTTGCTGTCATCTCCACAGGGGTAGAATGGGAATTTGGAAGCGTGTGAAATTTTTGTATTTTGTAGGCGGGAAGTTTTGCCGCTATGAGATTTTGAATTTCGCTAAGGTCCAAGTATAATGATAAAAAATTGTGAGACCGTACTAGTACCTCTGTTCAAGGCCGAGTGCAAAATCAAATCATCATCACCTTGAATATTGGTCACTACCATGGTCATGATCTATCTCTGAAATTAGCGTATCCGCTATATCAAAGTATAATGATAAAAAAAATTGTGAGACCGTACTAGTACTTCTATTCTAGGCCGAGTGCAACATCAAATCATCATCACGTTGAAAATTTGTTACCATGATCATGATCTATCTCTGAAATTGGCGCATCCGCTATATCTTTCAAAGTATAATGATAATAAAAATTGTGAGACAATACTAGTACTTCTGTTCAAGTTCGAGTGCAACATCAAATCATCATCACGTTGAAAATTTGTTACCATGATCATGATCTACCTCTGAAAATGGGCGCATCCGCTAAAACTTGCAAAGTATAATGATACAAAATTGTGAGACCGTACTAGTACTTATGTTCAAGGTCGAGTGCAACATCAAATCATCATTACATTGAAAAGTGTGTTACCATGATCACGATCTATCTCTGAATTTGGCGCATCCGCTAAATCTCGCAAAGTATAATGATAAAAAAATTGTGAGACTGTACTAGTACTTCTGTTCAAGTTCGAGTGCAACATCAAATCATCATCACGTTGAAAATTTGTTACCATGATCATGATCTATCTCTGAATTTGGCGCATCTGCTAAATCTTGCAAAGTATAATGATAAAGAAATTGTAAGACAGTAGTAGTACTTCTGTTCAAGGTCGAATGCAACATCAAATCATCATCACGTTGAAAATTTGTTACCATGATCCTCTGAAAATGGGCGCATCCGCTAAAACTTGCAAAGTATAATGATACAAAATTGTGAGACCGTACTAGTACTTATGTTCAAGGTCTAGTGCAACATCAAATCATCATTACATTGAAAATTGTGTTACCATGATCATGATCTATCTCTGAATTTGGCGCATCCGCTAAATCTCGCAAAGTATAATGATAAAAAAATTGTGAGACTGTACTAGTACTTATGTTCAAGGCCGAGTGCATGATCAAATCATCATCATGTTGAAATTTGTTACAACGATCATGACATATCTCTAAAATTGGCGCATCCGCTAAATCTTGCACGTGGCGCATCTCGGTGCGGAGCAACAAGCCGGTGCTATCAAGGTTGAGGCGTCGGTAGCGTCATCGGGCTCTCCTCTTTTGATAGATCTTCTACATGGCGTGGCGCACCGCCCACCGAGAAGCAGTCACATGTGAGATCGAGGTGGAGACGTCGCCGGCATCCTCGAGGCGCGACCGCCCTTCTACGAGCCAGAGTCGACTCAAGGTATGAATCCATGCGCTGTCGCGTCCCTTCTGCATATGAAGTGGGATGCCTTAGATTTATTGTTCTTCTCTTACGATTATTTCTAGCCGGACATGTGTGCTCTTTCTCTGAATATATTGCTTGAAAAGCTAACCAAGTTACTTAAATTCACTTCGTTCTTAATCTTGCGTGCTAATTTTGTTATTTTTGCTGACAGTGGTGCACGCAAGGAAATTTATTTCTGGGTGTGCTGAGCTGTTAGGCCTAAGTCGAAATCCTCAGCTAAACAAGGCCTCAGCTTAACACATAAAAAGGTGTTCAATCTCGCCCACAATGTCCTCTTCTTTCCTCTTCCTTTATTGGAACTTGTTTTGCAGACAAGGAAAGTGGCACGTGTAATGTGAGTAAAACCCTCTTAGCCAAAATCAGCTACGAGCAAGATTTTATGTATTGTAGATTCCCCAATTGACTCTCATCCCCAATGTAGTCTTTTTTATGTCAGTATAGACTTCTTTACTGGATGTATATACTATCGTACATGGCATGCATTTGCCTAATGAGGAGCATTGTATTGCCATTCTAGCCAACCTGATCGATCTGTCAAGCTTCATGCACGAGATGCCATGTTTAATTTACTCCCTCGCTCCGATCCATATTTCTTGGTGTAAAATGAATGTGAATCGGAGGGAGTACTCTTCTTAGATAGTACTATACCAGTTCAAAAAAAAGTACTGTACTACTACATCACAAATGCATCAAAAGAGTACTACATCACAAGACCACCACGGTTGTACTAGTAGAGTTTAATGCTTAACTTCCAAAGGGAATAAGATTACACATATGAACTTTAAACAGGCGCTGTCCGATGTCTGCTTGTTTGGGAGCACAACATAAATAATACTACCCCCGTCCATACATAAGTGACTAAACTTTGTCTGAAGATGGTTTCATCTATATATGTTTTTAGTGTGTAGATACATCCGTATCTTGAAGGAAAAAGGTGAGCCGCTAACTTTTTGAATAGAGTGAGTAATACAATTCGGATAAACAATGGTGTAGTAAAACAAATACTCCTGCCCATCATAAAACAAAACACAGACTGACTCAAATATATGTACAGATCACAAAAAAGGTTTCATCAGAACCCGAACATATACATGCAGAGATGACCGTTTGATCACATAAAACAAAGGTTTCGTGGCATATTTATGCCCCCAAAACAAGCAGACGTAGGACAGCGCCAACGTACTAGCAGCTAGCACTATGGAGCTGCAGTACAAACAAATGGTGCAGCGACATTTCCACCAGAACGAAAACTAAAAGACATCAGACCAAACAAAAGCTGGGCTATCACTTCTTGCCCAAACAAGCCTTGCTCCTTCATATGCGACTTCCTTTTCTCTTATGGATGTTGAACTTTGAATTAGATGGGTTCCTGACAGCGCGTTCTTTTTCGTGTCCTTGATGTTGCACTCTGGATCAGGTCGGTTACTGTCAGGAAATGAACAAATTGATCAGCAAAAGTCATATGTAAATGAATGCAAAGGTTACATATGAATGACTAACCCGGTCTAACTGAGTAGGGATGTAAAGTGCACCAACGTCTAGCAGAATTGTACTTTCTCCACTGCCAGTTGCTCATATCTAATTGGAATACTCCCTCCTTTGCCCGTACAACCAGCTCATTTTTGTCCTCAAATACGCAGAGTAACCTTACTGCATGTTTCCAATTGTATGGAAATGATGTGTCAAGGCCAAAAAAAGTATCCAATTCAAAATTTATATGACATGTCCATGACTCGTGATCGCCTGTTGATGATCTTGTACTGGCCCATGTTTGTAGGGTGAAGTCTCTTATAACAGCAAGGGCAACATCTCCATTATGTCCCTTGAAGATGTGAATGTTAAGCATGAATATATCATGCGTCTCATGAGGGCACTGAATATATTTCAGAGCCTTCTTTGCATGGTCAAGCTCAATGATATATCTAGACTTCGTTGGCCAGTACAAAATACCCCCTATGAGAGTTGCCGGTCTACGGTCAATCTCTGACAGCATCGGAGTTGATCGAGCTAGAAACTCCCATTCTTTTGAATCTGGTGAGTAGATATGAGCCTGTGCATCGTAACGTTTAGTTGTTATCCAAACAACCGAGAACTTGCCACAATGTGTAAACGGTTCAGAGTTGTTTCTCGAACAGAGAATTGAGCCGCTGCTTTCAATTGTGTGATTGCGCCACAATGGTGGTTCTGGTATCGCTGTGAGAACTTGCCTAATTGGATCCCAGACTGATATATACCCTCTGGATACATTAGAATGGAGTAGCACCATACCATCGCGGCATCCCAGGACATAGATTTTGGGACCGTTCACTTGAGACGGGATTGCCAGCATCTTCAAGATGGCCGGGTGAAGATCATGCTCTGTGATGAATCGATTGTCCTCGGAGTTGTTGGTGAAAAACCCTAGCAACGGGTTTCCTCCGTTGTGTGACACAGTTAGCTTTCTGAAATAATTGCTTCCCATACATTGCCTCCATGCTTTCTTGGTGCCTGATGCAGCTAGTAAGCAGGTTGGATGGGGAGGAAGCCTGACAAGAATCTGAGAGACTACATCTCCAGGCAGATCGTTGATTGTTGTGGGTGTCCTTCGACTGAAGCTGGTAGGATTATGCAAATCGCACGATGCATCGTCAAAATTATGTAAACAGCACACTGCATCATCTATTTTTTAAAACAAAATGCAACATCTAATTTGACTAAGCAGCAAAATGCATCATCTAATTCATCATCAAAGTTTCCTAAACTGCATGGTGCATCAGCAAAATCAAAATAGTGTAAACAGCACAATGCATCAGCAAAATCAAAATAATGTAAACAGGACAATGCATCAGCAAAATCAAAATAATGTGAACAGCACAATGCATCAGCAAAATCAAAATATTGTAAACAGGACAATGCAATTGTAATCCTGTTGCATAATCAATAAAGCATAATTTGCAAAAAAAACACCACAAAAATAGGACGCACCAACGGAAGGCAATCTCGCATATACAGTAATAATTGCTAACGTGTCAACACGATTGGAGGAAAAAGAGACCTCTACAGGACCCAAAACGCTGTGGTAACATCAGATGGGGTTAGCTTTGATATAGGTAATAAAATGTAAACAGCACAATACATCATCTAAGTTGACAGCAAAATTCTTCATCGAAATTTCCCACACTGTTCAAGGAATCAGAAAAATTACCTAAAAGGCTAAAAGAGCAAAATGCATCATCAGAGTAAAATATATGTAAACAGTACAATGCATCATCCAACTTTTGGCTAAACAGCAGAGAGCATTAGCTAGGTTGACAGAAAAACAAAAACAAAAAAAACCATGAAAAATTCCTGAAGAGGTGAGTGCATCAGAAAAATTACTACCTAAAAAGCATAATGAATCACCCAAATTACAAAAGAAGCAGAATGCATCATCAAAAATACAAAAACATCTCAATGCATCATCACGTCTGGTTTGGGCAAAAAACCCAATCCACCAGATCTAACCTCATTGCAGTTGGGGAAGGTAGAACTTACAAAGGGGTTGACGAGTCACGATCAAATGCAACAAGCGCCGCCTTAGATGAAGTCACCATCCAAGCTCTCGACGCGTTCAAAGCAGCCAGCTTCGAAGCCTCCGACGGTTCTCCCGGCTGCGCCGCCAAAACTCTCGAAGCACGCGCCAAGACTTTCCAACAAAATGCAGCTTCGATACGAGCATTTGCCAGCGCCACAGCGCCCGGGCCCGTCCTAGCCACCGCCTTCGCCTTTGCCTCCGCATCCGCATCCGCTTTACATGTCTCCGCCGATGCATGCAGAGCATCCGTCTCCGCTTTCCATGTATCCGCCGACGCAGTGTAGGCATCGAGCGACGCCGTTTTCATTTCCTAGAAAACCCAGTAAGTTACTCACATTGCAATCCCCAAATTAAGGTTATATCGAACACAATGACCGATGAACCTCTGTACTCGCCGGAGGTTGGAGATGTACATACCTGCGAAGATCGGTCCGGTGGTGCTTGACGGTGGTGCGTCGGGGACGGGGGAGAACTCGGCGGGGAGAATGGTGGCGCGGCCCAAGACGGCGGCGCGGAGAGGGGCGACGGTGCGGTCATCGAACCTCGGCAGACAGTATTTTGTATATATATATGAGAAGAAGAATAAAGTCTGGTCGAATGAGGCAGCGCGACCGGCAGAGTACAACCGAAGGCTACTAGTGCTACCTTGGAGTATTGTAGTAATACTATAACATAATAAAAATAATGGCCTTGTTTAAACCACTCTTGTCAGTGTGGCATCGCGTCCAAATTTAATGCATTCTGTGGAAATCGGAATAATGCTGTAAAAACTCTCATACTAGTGTGGTATATAGCATGCACCGACACTTTTCAACAAAATGTCGTCTCCATTTCATAGGAGACTGCTTGCACACTGGGATACGATGCTGACATGACGAAGGGCGCAGAAGTATTTTGGAGTATTTCATTCGAGCAGATCGGGGCGACGGTGCGTCTTTGGAGGGAATACCGTGTGGTGTGTCTTTGGAGGGAATACCGTACGTACTTAGGAGTATTTCATTCGAGCAGACTGCTTGCACACTGGGATACGATGCTGACATGACGAAGGGCGCAGAAGTTTGCGAAAATGGTTGTACTACCATCCGACCATTAGTATAATCATTGCGCGATAGCTTACACGAGAAGGAAAAGAGCCGAACAGCTGTGGATAATAAAAGCATTTGGCTCTTCGAGGATCCTTCTTCTACTACCTTCTCAAAGGAGTACTACTATTGTAATCTTTTTTTTGTTTTTCTGGGACCTTCGGGTCCCTTCCCCGTTGAAAAGTGAAGTGTTTCGAATACATTCATATGCCTATGTTTCTATTTTTACAAGCAAATAAATAACAAAGGATGACTCAATGCACAAGTTGATCTCATTTTGAAATTTTTTAAAACTTCTTCTATTGTATTCAAATTTGATTAGAAGGAGTCGATCGATTGTACATGCCAATCGTATAGCTTGGTGGGTGGATTGGCATTTGAAGTTTGGTCATTGTGTTCTTGTTTGTTACCACCCTCGCAAGGCACGTCCAAGTATTTCCTGTCAGAATTTATGGCATGTATGTAGTTAAATAACCTACATTATTTCAATTATGAGTTTAATTACTAGGCAAAAGCTTAAAAATCCATATATAGTTGCAGATTAAGATGAACAAATCCTTGAACCTATATCTACAAAATTGATGGCACTAACACATCCTACCAAGCGGAAAGCATGTCTACCCTACTGCTTCCAAAAGGTGGAATTATGACAATAATGTGCAACTGTTAAAATTTGGTAGCCCTCCTTCACAAATAACACACATCTAGCCATTTTTGTACAGTAATAAAAAAGGGAAATCATTCTTTCATGCATGCATATAATTGTTAGAATCTCTTGTTTGTGAAGTTGCTTAAAATACGATCTCTTCCAAACTTGAGGTCATATGATAACTAAAAAGTTTTGTATGGCGGGATTTTGCATCAAAGTACATGCGCACAATACTCACTTGTGGGCAGAAAGCCAAACAAACTCATATTACTAGGTTTGTATTAATTTGTTCTAGAAATTTCACCATCACACATGATTTTGTGCTTGCGTTAATTTTACTTTAAAAACTTCTTCCAAATTCAAATTTTCTTCAAACATGCCAACGGTACATGTCTACCAATTAATAATTAAGGGTACACCACACGTACTGCCTCGTAGGGTACATAAAAATTTACTATATTTTATGGCATGTACTAATTTCACATAATCTACAACTCAATGTTGAGTTTAATGATCAGCCCAGAACTAGAAAACAAATATACATATAGTTGCAAATTAACCTAGAAAAGCTCTAGTATCCTTTAAAACCCTAGAAAATGGACATGCATGCATGCATCCTACTCATAATAATTAATTAAGGTCTCGATCTCTATACTGCTCACGAAGTTTGGAATTCTGGCAAATATGCAACTTGTTTCATTAATTTACCATGGCGAGATAGATGCATGCACATCGATCACTTAAAAAATATAAAGTTTGTAAAGGATTTGGCATCCATATATGCTCACCGGATATATAGATAAGGCCAAGCAAACACATCGAATATTTGTGAAGAAATGTTTTTGCTAGAACCTTCAAATTTTTAGATTTACATCACACACAAAGAACACACCTTTAATTTCGCCAGGTTTGTGCACTAATAAAGTACTCCTACAGTACTAGAAATTGGATTGTTCTACTCCGGAGTGATATGCTCACCGGAGTATTTTTGGATCTTAGCTGGAGCGGCGTTTGGCGGTTGCACGAAGCCGTGCTGGATGTTAAGCCTGTCGAGGCACGCCTGGTGGAAAGCGTGCGCCACCTTAGCCTCATCGGCGCGCCGCTGCAATGCTGCGTCCCTGGGATTTGCAGCCGCCGCATTCTTAGCCTGCACGAAAGCTTGCAGAGCATCCCGGCATCTATAGAGTGCCGGGAACATCACGTTATATACGAGCTCCTTGGCGGTGTTGCTCCTGCAAAGGGCGTCGCCGTGATGCGCTTCGAAAGAACGGCCTGGCTCCACGGCCGGCACCGCCTGAAGTGCGGTCGGATTAGGCGGCTGGCCACGGGAGCTCCCTGCCTCCGCATCGTTCGCGCCGGCCGGGAAGGGGATCTCACCTGCTGGCAAAGAAAACCATGCGGCATGCGCGGGCGGAAAAGCCGGCCAGGGCCGAGCGGGCGTCGCATGCGGGGTTGCGTGGGAGATCCCTGCCTCTGCATCCATCGGCCCGCACGGGAAGCGGCTGGCGAGGGGCTCCACGGCCAGCGCCGCCGCCGCGGGCTGAACAACCGGCCAGTGCAGAGCGGGCGGGTTATGCCTTGGTGCGCGATGGACGAAGCGAAGGCGGCGCTGATGCTCCGCTTCCTCGTCGGTGGTAGGACTACGCGCGCGGCGACCAGAGCCAAGTCGGAAGGCCATAGATATGTCGATTGGTCACTTAAGCTGGAGAGGTTCTCTTACCATTTCGGAGAAGCGGAGTAAGAGGAAGTTGTTGCTTATACGGGTTCACTGCCACGTTGGGTTAAGAGGGGCAAAGTTGGTCAATGCCTAGGAAGTTGGAATCGTTTTGGCCCCAATTTTTTAATTACCTTGCGGTTCATCTCTCGGTCTCTCCCACCTCTTCACTATCCCTCCCCTTGCCTCCTTTCATGCTTCATCGTAGTGCATCTTGTTTTTCTAGCACCTTCACAAAAATCATACACATTTGGCCGATTCTGTCATTGTGTGCACTAATAAAGTAAAAAATCCATTATATGTGAATAAACGTTTAATACACTAGCTCGCAAAGATGTTTCTCAAGGCGATATGCACAATGCCTGCCAAAAATGGGTCATGATAACTAAATTTCGTGTTAATTTTTGCATGACATGTACTCACTTGTGTATGAAGCCAAGCAAACTCATAATCTATACCAAAAAAATGTGAAAGAGTTCTTTTTAGTATCCTTCATACATGGGGTTCCTATTTTTACTTTCTATTTTTACTAGTTACAAGTACTCATGCATGAAAACTTTTGAAAATATGTGCATTTTGGGCTGTGTGGAGACATGGTACAATAATATATTCAAGTTGATATACAAAGTCTAGACATATTCAAACTAGACAAATAATGTATCTAACCCCCTAACCCTAAACTCTGTCTTATGAAGTCAAGCATGCATGAAGAGAATTGGTTTTGGGTTTCAAACATGGAAATTTCAAAATCATCCCAAAAGCTTCATTTTAGAGCGACTAAGAAGGATCCAGGCTTACCTTTCCATTTTCATGTTTTAAACTTGTTTAAATCTTGGTCAAATCTAGGATTTGACCAAGATTCAAATGGGCATAAAATAAAAAAATGAAAAAATGAAAAACCAAAGCGCACATAGTCTTCTTATATGTCATATAGTAAGCATTAAAGTTGGTAAACAAGGTCTAGACATATTCAAACTAGACAAATCATGTATCTACCCCCTAACCCCTAAACTCTATCTTATGACGAAGTCAAGCATGAAGATTAAGTGGTTTTGGGTTTCAAACATGGAAATTTTGAAAACCTCCCAAAAACTTCATTTTAGGGTGACTAAGAAGGATACAGGCTTCCCTTTTCATTTTCATGTTCTATACTTGTTTAAATCTTGGTCAAACCTAGGATTTGACCAAGATTCAAATGTGCATCAAAATTCCAAAAAAATCAGAAAAATGAAAAACCAAAGCACATAGTTTTCTTATGTCATATAGTAAGCATTAAAGTTGATAAACAAGGGTCTAGACATATTCAAACAAGAAAAATCATGTATCTACCCCCTAACCCTAAACTTTGTCTTATGTAGTCAAGCATGAAGAGAAGTGGTTTTGGGTTTCAAATATGGAAATTTCAAAAACCTATCAAAAGCTTCATTTTAGAGTGACTAAGAAGGATCCATGCTTGCCTTTTCATTTTCATATTTGAAACTTGTTTAAATCATTGTCAAACCTAGGATTTGACCAAGATTTAAATGGGCATAAAATTAAAAAATCGGAAAAATGAAAAACAAAAGCACATAGTCTTCTTATGTCACATATATATATAGTAAGCATTCAAAAGTTGATAAACAAGGTCTAGCTAGACATATTCAAATAAGACAAATCATGTATCTACCCCTCTAACCCTAAACTCTGTCTTATGAAGTCAAGCATGAAGAGAAGTGGTTTTAGGTTTCAAACATGGAAATTTCAAAAACCTCCCAAAAACTTCATTTTAGAGTGACTAAGAAGGATACATGTTTCCCTTTTCATTTTCATGTTTTAAACTTGTTTAAATCTTGGTCAAACCTAGGATTTGACCAAGATACAAATAGGCACAAAAAATGAAAAACAAAAAGCACATAGTGTTCTTATGTCATATCGTAAGCATTCAAGTTGATAAACAGGTCTAGATATATCCAAACCAAGACAAATCATGTATGTACCCCGTGTCGATCTTATGAAGTCTAGCATGAAGAAAAGTGGTTTAGGGTTTCAAACATGGAAATTTCAAGAACATCTCAAAAGCTTCATTTTAGAAGGCTAAGAAGGATCTGGACTTACCTTTTCATTTTCATGATTTAAACTTGTTTAAATCTTGGTGAAACCTAATGAAGAGAAGTGGTTTGGGTTTCAAACATGGAAATTTCAAAAACCTCCCAAAAACCATTTAGGGTGACTAAGAAGGATACTGACTTCCCTTTTCATTTTCATGTTCTATATATACTTGTTCAAATCTTGGTCAAACCTAGGATTTGACCAAAGATTCAAATGTGCATCAAAATTAAAAAAAGCAGAAAAATGAAAAACCAAAGCACATAGTCTTCTTATGTCATATAAATTAAGCATTAAAGTTGATAAACATGGTCTAGACACATATTCAAACCATACAAATCATGTATCTACCCCCTAACCTAAACTATGTCTTATGAAGTCAAGCATGAAGAAGTGGTTTTGGGTTTCAAACATGGAAATTTCAAAAGCCTCCCAAAAGCTTCATTTTAAAGTGACTAAGAAGGATACATGCTTCACTTTTCATTTTCATGTTTTAAACTTATTTAAATCTTGGTCAAACCTAGAATTTGATAAACATGGTCTAGACGCTTCAAACCCAGGACAAATCATGTATACCCCCTATCGACCCTAACCGTCTTATGGTGAGCATGAAGAGAAGTGGTTTTGGGTTACAAACATGGAAATTTCAAAAACCTCCAAAAAACTGCTTCATTTTAGAGTGACTAGTTAAGAAGGATCCAGGCTTACCTTTTCATTTCATGATTTAAACTTGTTTAAATCTTGTTCAAACCTAGGATTTGACCAATATTCAAATGGGCATAAAATAAAAAATAAATAAAATAAAAAACCAAAGCACATAGTCTTCTTATGTCATATAGTAAGCATTCAAGTTCATAAACAAGGTCTAGACATATTCAAACCAGACAAATCATGTACCCCTAACCCTAAACTTTGTCTTAATTATATATGAAGTCAAGCATGAAGCAGAGAAGTGTGGTTTTGGGTTTCAAACATGGAAATTTCAAAAACCTCCCAAAAAGCTTCATTTTAATTAGACTGGCTGGTTAATTAAGAAGGATCCATGATTAATTACCTTTTCATTGTCATGTTTTAAACTTGTTTAAATCTTGGTCGAACCTAGGATTTGACCAAGATTCAAATGGGCATAAAAATTCAGAAAAAATCGAAAGAATGAAAAACCAAAGCACATAGCCTTCTTATGTCATATAGTAAGCATTCAAGTTGATAAACATGGTCTAGACATATTCAAACCAGAAAAATCATGTATCTACCCCTAACCCTAAACTCTGTCTTATGAAGTCAAGCATGAAAAGAAGTACGGTGGTTTTGGGTTTCAAACATGGTAAATTCAAGAACCTCCCAAAAGCTTCATTTTAGAGTTACTAAGAGAAAGATCCGGACTTAATTACCTTATCATTTTCACATGTTAAACTTGTTTAAATCTTGCTCAACAAACCTAGGATTTTACCAAGATTCTCAAATGGGCATAAAAATCAAAAAATGAAATACCAATGCACATAGTCCTCTTATGTCATATAGCTAGTAAGCATTCAAGTTGATAAACAAGGTCTAGACATATTCAAACAAGACAAATCATGTATCTACCCCTATATATCCCTAAACTCCATCTTATGAAGTCAAGCATGAAAAGTGGTTTGGGTTTCAAACATGGAAATTTCAAAAAACCTCCCAAAATTCAACTTCATTTTAGAGCGACTAAGAAGGATCGGGCTTATCTTTTCATTTCATGTTTTAAACTTGTTTAAATCTTGGTCAAATCTAGGATTTGACCAAGATTCAAATGGGCATAAAATAAAAAAACCGAAAAATGAAAAACCAAAGCGCACATAGTCTTCTTATATGTCATATAGTAAGCATTAAAGTTGATAAACAAGGTCTAGACATATTCAAACTAGCTAGACAAATCATGTATCTACCCCCTAAAACCCCTAAACTCTGTCTTATGACGAAGTCAAGCATGAAGATAAGTGGTTTTAGGTTTCAAACATGGAAATTTCAAGTACGTCCCAAAAGCTTCATATATTTTAGAGTGACTAATTAAGAAGGATCTTGGATTACGTTTTCATTTTCATGCTTGAAACTTGTTTAAATCTTGGTTGAACCTAGGATTTGACCAGAATCAAATGTGCATAAAATTCTTAAAAAGAAAAATGAAAAACAAAAGCACATGGTCTTCTTATGTCATATAGTAAGCATTCAAGTTGATAAACAAGGTTTAGACATATTCAAACCAGACAAATCATGTATCTACCCCCTAACCCTAAACTCGGTCTTATGAAGTCTAGCATGAGGAGAAGTCGTTTTGGGTTTCAAACGTTTAAGCCAAAAGCCCCATTTCAAATATTTCAAACTTATTCAAATTTGGTTCAAATTTGAAAGACACACAAGTTATAGCACACATAGTGCATACATTCTCACACATACTGCACTAGATGCTAACCCTATAGTTTGAGGCCATTGGATGAGGTCGAAAAAATCTTGGATTAGAAATGGGGTTGTTCGAACCCCGTAGTTGGATTTTTGAACCTTGATCTGTAGTACTGGGCAAAACCCTAGTTTAACCTATTTAATTATAGATTCGTAGGTCGATTTTTCTACCTTTTTATTATTACTATGCAGCACATGTGTGTTTGCCCGTCCAGTGAAACTCGGAGGAAGAGGGATCACACGGAAGGAGAAGAAGGGATAGCAGTCACGGGGCCCCTCTTATTATTTATGGTGTATATCTTTTTTCTGGTGATGTTGACTGTTGTGCAGCGTTTGTCAGTCCGCGAAGTAGGAAATGAAGAAGATTTGTTTTTTGAGAGGGACGGCAAGAGGATCGAAGGACCCACAGTTTCCAATACGCATCTGATGCGTCTTCTCTTGACAAAGAAAATGGGTAGGAGTTTGCGTACCTATTGCACGTGACTTGTGCTCACTGAAGTGTGGGACCTCACGCTGGGCACCACACGTAAGTGACGGACCTGTTGGTGTAAAAACTCGGTTGATTATTATAGTGCATTAGAACAAAGTTTCTATGGATTCAAGGGTAGGAAATCCAAGTTAACTCATTTACATGACATTATTTTTTCCATGAAGCAAAGTTAACGCACCTATCAATTGGTACATTTTGGAGTGACTAAGAAGGATCCAGGCTTACTTATTCGTTTTCACGTGTAAAACTTGTCTAAATCTTGGTCAAACAAAATTGGCAGAAAATTCAAAAAAAAACAGAAAAATGAAAAACCAAAGCACATAGTCTTCTTATGTCATGTAGTAAGCATTAAAGTTGATAAACAAGGTCTAGACATATTCAAACCATACTAATCATGTATCTACCCGCTAACCCCTAAACTATGTCTTAAGAAGTCAAGAATGAAGAGAAGTGGTTTTGGGTTTCAAACATGGACATTTCAAAAACCTCCCAAAACTTCATTTTAGGGTGAGTAAGAAGGATACAGGCTTCCCTTTTCATTTTCATGTTCTATACTTGTTTAAATCTTGGTCAAACCTAGGATTTGACCAAGATTCAAATGGGCACAAAAAAATAAAAAAAGCACATAGTGTTCTTATGTCATATAGTATAAACATTCAAGTTGATAAACAAGGTCTAGATATATCCAAATTAACCAGACAAATCAATAGCAATATCTACCCCAGCCGATACTGAACGTCTTCTGAAGTCAAGCATGAAGAGAAGTAGTTTTAGGTTTCAAACATGGAAATTTCAAAAACCTCCCAAAAGCTTCATTTTAGAGTGACTAAGAAGGATCCATGCTTACCTTTTCATTTTCATGTTTTAAACTTGTTTAAATCTTGGTCAAACCTAGGATTTGACCAAGATTCAAATGGGCATAAAAATTCAGACAAAAAATCTAAAGAATGAAAAACCAAAGCACATAGCCTTCTTAATTATGTCATATAGTAAACACTCAAGTTGATAAATAAGGTCTAGACATATTCAAACAAGAAAAATCATGTATCTACCACCTAACCCTAAACTCTGTCTTATGAAGTCAATCTAGGTTTGACCAAGATTCAAATGGGCATAAAATAAAAAAGCAGAAAAATGAAAAACCAAAGCACACATAGTCATGCCTTATGTCATATAGTAAGCATTAAAGTTGATAACAAGGTCTGGACATATTCAAACTAGCTAGACAAATCATGTATGCTACCCTAACCCATTACCTAAACTATATCTAATGAAGTCAAGAGCATGAAGATAAGTGGTTTTGGGTTTCAAACATGGAAATTTCAAAACCTCCCAAAAACTTCATTTTAGGGTGACTAAGAAGGATACAGGCTTCCATTTTCATTTCCATGTTCTATACTTGTTTCAGGTCAAACCTAGGATTTGACCAAGATTCAAATGTGCATCAAAATTGAAAAAATCAGAAAATGAAAAACGAAGCACATAGTTTTCTTATGTCACATACATATATATATAGTAAGCATTCAAAAGTTCATAAACAAGGTCTAGACATATTCAAACCAGATAAATCATGTACTACTAACCCTAAACTTTGTCTTAATTATATATGAAGTCAAGCATGGAAGTGTGGTTTTGGGTTTCAAACATGGAAATTTAAAACCTCCCAAAAGCTTCATTTTAATTAGACTGGCTGGTTAATTAAGAAGGATCCATGATTAATTACCTTTTCATTGTCATGTTTTAAACTTGTTTAAATCTTGGTCGAACCTAGGATTTGACCAAGATTCAAATGGGCATAAAAATTCAGAAAAAATCGAAAGAATGAAAAACCAAAGCACATAGCCTTCTTATGTCATATAGTAAGCATTCAAGTTGATAAACATGGTCTAGACATATTCAAACCAGAAAAATCATGTATCTACCCCTAACCCTAAACTCTGTCTTATGAAGTCAAGCATGAAAGAAGTACGGTGGTTTTGGGTTTCAAACATGGTAAATTCAAGAACCTCCCAAAAGCTTCATTTTAGAGTTACTAAGAGAAAGATCCAGACTTAATTACCTTATCATTTTCACATGTTAAACTTGTTTAAATCTTGCTCAACAAACCTAGGATCTTACCAAGATTCTCAAATGGGCATAAAAATCAAAAAATGAAATACCAATGCACATAGTCCTCTTATGTCATATAGTAGTAAGCATTCAAGTTGATAAACAAGGTCTAGACATATTCAAACAAGACAAATCATGTATCTACCCCCTATCGACCCTAAACTTCTTATGAAGTCAAGCATGAAGAGAAGTGGTTTTTCAAACATGGAAATTTCAAAAACCTCCCAAAAGCTTCATTTTAGAAGCGACTAAGAAGGATCGATGCTTACCTTTTCATTTCCATGTTTTAAACTTGTTTAAATCTTGGTCAAATCTAGGATTTGACCAAGATTCAAATGGGCATAAAATAAAAAAACCGAAAAATGAAAAACCAAAGCGCACATAGTCTTCTTATATGTCATATAGTAAGCATTAAAGTTGATAAACAAGGTCTAGACATATTCAAACTAGCTAGACAAATCATGTATCTACCCCCTAAAACCCCTAAACTCTGTCTTATGACGAAGTCAAGCATGAAGATAAGTGGTTTTAGGTTTCAAACATGGAAATTTCAAGTACGTCCCAAAAGCTTCATATATTTTAGAGTGACTAATTAAGAAGGATCTTGGATTACGTTTTCATTTTCATGCTTGAAACTTGTTTAAATCTTGGTTGAACCTAGGATTTGACCAGAATCAAATGTGCATAAAATTCTTAAAAAATAGAAAAATGAAAAACAAAAGCACATGGTCTTCTTATGTCATATAGTAAGCATTCAAGTTGATAAACAAGGTTTAGACATATTCAAACCAGACAAATCATGTATCTACCCCTAACCCTAAACTCGGTCTTATGAAGTCTAGCATGAGGAGAAGTCGTTTTGGGTTTCAAACGTTTAAGCCAAAAGCCCCATTTCAAATATTTCAAACTTATTCAAATTTGGTTCAAATTTGAAAGACACACAAGTTATAGCACACATAGTGCATACATTCTCACACATACTGCACTAGATGCTAACCCGGCCTATAGTTTGAGGCCATTGGATGAGGTCGAAAAAAATCTTGGATAGAAATGGGGTTGTTCGAACCCCGTAGTTGGATTTTTTGAACCTTGATCTGTAGTACAGGGCAAAACCCTAGTTTAACCTATTTAATTATAGATTCGTAGGTCGATTTTTCTACCTTTTTATTATTACTATGCAGCACATGTGTGTTTGCCCGTCGAGTGAAACTCGGAGGAAGAGGGATCACTGGAAGGAGAGAAGAAGGGAGAGAATTATGGTGTCTCCCCTTTTTCGGGTGATGATGTTGACTTTTGTGCAGGGTTTGTCAGTGAGCAGGAGGTGCGAGCGAGCGAGTCGAGCGAGGCCGAGAATGAGAGAGATTTGTTTTTTTTTGTGAGAGGGACGACCGAAGGATCCAGAAGGACCCACAGACTTCCAATACGCATCCTGATGCGTCTTCTCTTGACAAAGAAAATGGCTGGGAGTTTGCGTACCTATTGCACGTGACTTGTGCTCACTGAAGTGTGGGACCTCACGCATGGGCACCACACGTAAGTGACAGACCTGTTGGTGTAAAAACTCGGTTGATTATTATAGTGCATTAGAACAAAGTTTCCTATGGATTCAAGGGTAGGAAATCCAAGTTAACTCATTTACATGACATTATTTTTTCCATGAAGCAAAGTTAACGCACCTATCAATTGGTACATTTTGGAGTGACTAAGAAGGATCCAGGCTTACTTATTCGTTTTCACGTGTAAAACTTGTCTAAATCTTGGTCAAACAAAATTGGCAGAAAATTCAAAAAAAAAACAGAAAAATGAAAAACCAAAGCACATAGTCTTCTTATGTCATGTAGTAAGCATTAAAGTTGATAAACAAGGTCTAGACATATTCAAACCATACTAATCATGTATCTACCCGCTAACCCCTAAACTATGTCTTAAGAAGTCAAGAATGAAGAGAAGTGGTTTTGGGTTTCAAACATGGACATTTCAAAAACCTCCCAAAACTTCATTTTAGGGTGAGTAAGAAGGATACAGGCTTCCCTTTTCATTTTCATGTTCTATACTTGTTTAAATCTTGGTCAAACCTAGGATTTGACCAAGATTCAAATGGGCACAAAAAAATAAAAAAAGCACATAGTGTTCTTATGTCATATCGTAAGCATTCAAGTTGATAAACAAGGTCTAGATATATCCAAATTAACCAGACAAATCATGTATCTACCCCCTATCGTCCCTGAACTCTTATGAAGTCAAGCATGAAGAGAAGTGGTTTTGGGTTTCAAACATGGAAATTTCAAAAACCTCCCAAAATTCAGCTTCATTTTAGAGCGACTAAGAAGGATCGATGCTTTTACCTTTTCATTTCCATGTTTTAAACTTATTTAAATCTTGGTCAAACCTAGGATTTGACCAAGATTCAAATGGGCATAAAAATTCAGACAAAAAATCTAAAGAATGAAAAACCAAAGCACATAGCCTTCTTAATTATGTCATATAGTAAACACTCAAGTTGATAAACAAGGTCTAGACATATTCAAACCAGAAAAATCATGTGTATATCTACCCCTAACCCTAAACTCTGTATTATGAAGTCAATCTCTAGGATTTGACCAAGATTCAAATGGGCATAAAATAAAAAAATGAAAAACCAAAGCGCACATAGTCTTCTTATATGTCATATAGTAAGCATTAAAGTTGATAAACAAGGTCTGACATATTCAAACTAGCTAGACAAATCATGTATCTACCCCCTAACCCCTAAACTCTGTCTTATGACGAAGTCAAGCATGAAGATAAGTGGTTTTGGGTTTCAAACATGGAAATTTCAAAAACCTCCCAAAAACTTCATTTTAGGGTGACTAAGAAGGATACAGGCTTCCCTTTTCATTTTCATGTTCTATACTTGTTTAAATCTTGGTCAAACCTAGGATTTGACCAAGATTCAAATGTGCATCAAAATTCCAAAAAAATCAGAAAAATGAAAAACCAAAGCACATAGTTTTCTTATGTCACATACATATATATAGTAAGCATTCAAAAGTTCATAAACAAGGTCTAGACATATTCAAACCAGACAAATCATGTACCTCCTAACCCTAAACTTTGTCTTAATTATATATGAAGTCAAGCATGAAGCAGAGAAGTGTGGTTTTGGGTTTCAAACATGGAAATTTCAAAAACCTCCCAAAAAGCTTCATTTTAATTAGACTGGCTGGTTAATTAAGAAGGATCCATGATTAATTACCTTTTCATTGTCATGTTTTAAACTTGTTTAAATCTTGGTCGAACCTAGGATTTGACCAAGATTCAAATGGGCATAAAAATTCAGAAAAAATCGAAAGAATGAAAAACCAAAGCACATAGCCTTCTTATGTCATATAGTAAGCATTCAAGTTGATAAACATGGTCTAGACATATTCAAACCAGAAAAATCATGTATCTACCCCTAACCCTAAACTCTGTCTTATGAAGTCAAGCATGAAAAGAAGTACGGTGGTTTTGGGTTTCAAACATGGTAAATTCAAGAACCTCCCAAAAGCTTCATTTTAGAGTTACTAAGAGAAAGATCCAGACTTAATTACCTTATCATTTTCACATGTTAAACTTGTTTAAATCTTGCTCAACAAACCTAGGATCTTACCAAGATTCTCAAATGGGCATAAAAATCAAAAAATGAAATACCAATGCACATAGTCCTCTTATGTCATATAGCTAGTAAGCATTCAAGTTGATAAACAAGGTCTAGACATATTCAAACAAGACAAATCATGTATCTACCCCCTATCGACCCTAAACTTTGTCTTATGAAGTCAAGCATGAGAAGAAGTGGTTTTGGGTTTCAAACATATTTCAAAAACCTCCCAAAATTCAGCTTCATTTTAGAGCGACTAAGAAGGATCGATGCTTACCTTTTCATTTCCATGTTTTAAACTTATTTAAATCTTGGTCAAATCTAGGATTTGACCAAGATTCAAATGGGCATAAAATAAAAAAAACCGAAAAATGAAAAACCAAAGCGCACATAGTCTTCTTATATGTCATATAGTAAGCATTAAAGTTGATAAACAAGGTCTAGACATATTCAAACTAGCTAGACAAATCATGTATCTACCCCCTAAAACCCCTAAACTCTGTCTTATGACGAAGTCAAGCATGAAGATAAGTGGTTTTAGGTTTCAAACATGGAAATTTCAAGTACGTCCCAAAAGCTTCATATATTTTAGAGTGACTAATTAAGAAGGATCTTGGATTACGTTTTCATTTTCATGCTTGAAACTTGTTTAAATCTTGGTTGAACCTAGGATTTGACCAGAATCAAATGTGCATAAAATTCTTAAAAAATAGAAAAATGAAAAACAAAAGCACATGGTCTTCTTATGTCATATAGTAAGCATTCAAGTTGATAAACAAGGTTTAGACATATTCAAACCAGACAAATCATGTATCTACCCCCTAACCCTAAACTCGGTCTTATGAAGTCTAGCATGAGGAGAAGTCGTTTTGGGTTTCAAACGTTTAAGCCAAAAGCCCCATTTCAAATATTTCAAACTTATTCAAATTTGGTTCAAATTTGAAAGACACACAAGTTATAGCACACATAGTGCATACATTCTCACACATACTGCACTAGATGCTAACCCGGCCTATAGTTTGAGGCCATTGGATGAGGTCGAAAAAATCTTGGATTAGAAATGGGGTTGTTCGAACCCCGTAGTTGGATTTTTTGAACCTTGATCTGTAGTACTGGGCAAAACCCTAGTTTAACCTATTTAATTATAGATTAGTAGGTCGATTTTTCTACCTTTTTATTATTACTATGCAGCACATGTGTGTTTGCCCGTGAGTGAAACTCGGAGGAAGAGGGATCACTCGGAAGGAGAGAAGAGGGAGAGTATGGTGTCTCCCCTTTTTCGGTGATGATGTTGACTTTGTGCGGGGTTTGTCGCGGTGAGCGGGGAGGTGCGAGCGGCGAGCGAGTGAGCGAAAGACGAGAATGAGAGATTTGTTTTTTGAGAGGGACGACCGAAGGATCCAGAAGGACCCACAGACTTCAATACGCATCCTGATGCGTCTTCTCTTGACAAAGAAAATGGCTGGGAGTTTGCGTACCTATTGCACGTGACTTGTGCTCACTGAAGTGTGGGACCTCACGCATGGGCACCACACGTAAGTGACAGACCTGTTGGTGTAAAAACTCGGTTGATTATTATAGTGCATTAGAACAAAGTTTCCTATGGATTCAAGGGTAGGAAATCCAAGTTAACTCATTTACATGACATTATTTTTTCCATGAAGCAAAGTTAACGCACCTATCAATTGGTACATTTTGGAGTGACTAAGAAGGATCCAGGCTTACTTATTCGTTTTCACGTGTAAAACTTGTCTAAATCTTGGTCAAACAAAATTGGCAGAAAATTCAAAAAAAAACAGAAAAATGAAAAACCAAAGCACATAGTCTTCTTATGTCATGTAGTAAGCATTAAAGTTGATAAACAAGGTCTAGACATATTCAAACCATACTAATCATGTATCTACCCGCTAACCCCTAAACTATGTCTTAAGAAGTCAAGAATGAAGAGAAGTGGTTTTGGGTTTCAAACATGGACATTTCAAAAACCTCCCAAAACTTCATTTTAGGGTGAGTAAGAAGGATACAGGCTTCCCTTTTCATTTTCATGTTCTATACTTGTTTAAATCTTGGTCAAACCTAGGATTTGACCAAGATTCAAATGGGCACAAAAAAATAAAAAAAGCACATAGTGTTCTTATGTCATATCGTAAGCATTCAAGTTGATAAACAAGGTCTAGATATATCCAAACCAGACAAATCATGTATCTACCCCCTAACCCTAAACTCTGTCTTATGAAGTCAAGCATGAAGAGAAGTGGTTTTGGGTTTCAAACATGGAAATTTCAAAAACCTCCCAAAATTCAGCTTCATTTTAGAGCGACTAAGAAGGATCGATGCTTTACCTTTTCATTTCCATGTTTTAAACTTATTTAAATCTTGGTCAAACCTAGGATTTGACCAAGATTCAAATGGGCATAAAAATTCAGACAAAAAATCTAAAGAATGAAAAACCAAAGCACATAGCCTTCTTAATTATGTCATATAGTAAACACTCAAGTTGATAAACAAGGTCTAGACATATTCAAACCAGAAAAATCATGTATATTACCCCTAACCCTAAACTCTGTCTTATGAAGTCAATCTCTAGGATTTGACCAAGATTCAAATGGGCATAAAATAAAAAAACAGAAAAATGAAAAACCAAAGCGCACATAGTCTTCTTATATGTCATATAGTAAGCATTAAAGTTGATAAACAAGGTCTGGACATATTCAAACTAGCTAGACAAATCATGTATCTACCCCCTAACCCCTAAACTCTGTCTTATGACGAAGTCAAGCATGAAGATAAGTGGTTTTGGGTTTCAAACATGGAAATTTCAAAAACCTCCCAAAAACTTCATTTTAGGGTGACTAAGAAGGATACAGGCTTCCATTTTCATTTCCATGTTCTATACTTGTTTAAATCTTGGTCAAACCTAGGATTTGACCAAGATTCAAATGTGCATCAAAATTCCAAAAAAATCAGAAAAATGAAAAACCAAAGCACATAGTTTTCTTATGTCACATACATATATATAGTAAGCATTCAAAAGTTCATAAACAAGGTCTAGACATATTCAAACCAGACAAATCATGTACCTCCTAACCCTAAACTTTGTCTTAATTATATATGAAGTCAAGCATGAAGCAGAGAAGTGTGGTTTTGGGTTTCAAACATGGAAATTTCAAAAACCTCCCAAAAAGCTTCATTTTAATTAGACCGGCTGGTTAATTAAGAAGGATCCATGATTAATTACCTTTTCATTGTCATGTTTTAAACTTGTTTAAATCTTGGTCGAACCTAGGATTTGACCAAGATTCAAATGGGCATAAAAATTCAGAAAAAATCGAAAGAATGAAAAACCAAAGCACATAGCCTTCTTATGTCATATAGTAAGCATTCAAGTTGATAAACATGGTCTAGACATATTCAAACCAGAAAAATCATGTATCTACCCCTAACCCTAAACTCTGTCTTATGAAGTCAAGCATGAAAAGAAGTACGGTGGTTTTGGGTTTCAAACATGGTAAATTCAAGAACCTCCCAAAAGCTTCATTTTAGAGTTACTAAGAGAAAGATCCAGACTTAATTACCTTATCATTTTCACATGTTAAACTTGTTTAAATCTTGCTCAACAAACCTAGGATCTTACCAAGATTCTCAAATGGGCATAAAAATCAAAAAATGAAATACCAATGCACATAGTCCTCTTATGTCATATAGCTAGTAAGCATTCAAGTTGATAAACAAGGTCTAGACATATTCAAACAAGACAAATCATGTATCTACCCCCTATCGACCCTAAACTTCGTCTTATGAAGTCAAGCATGAAGAGAAGTGGTTTTGGGTTTCAAACATGGAAATTTCAAAAACCTCCAAAATTCAGCTTCATTTTAGAGCGACTAAGAAGGATCGATGCTTACCTTTTCATTTCCATGTTTTAAACTTGTTTAAATCTTGGTCAAATCTAGGATTTGACCAAGATTCAAATGGGCATAAAATAAAAAAACCGAAAAATGAAAAACCAAAGCGCACATAGTCTTCTTATATGTCATATAGTAAGCATTAAAGTTGATAAACAAGGTCTAGACATATTCAAACTAGCTAGACAAATCATGTATCTACCCCCTAAAACCCCTAAACTCTGTCTTATGACGAAGTCAAGCATGAAGATAAGTGGTTTTAGGTTTCAAACATGGAAATTTCAAGTACGTCCCAAAAGCTTCATATATTTTAGAGTGACTAATTAAGAAGGATCTTGGATTACGTTTTCATTTTCATGCTTGAAACTTGTTTAAATCTTGGTTGAACCTAGGATTTGACCAGAATCAAATGTGCATAAAATTCTTAAAAAATAGAAAAATGAAAAACAAAAGCACATGGTCTTCTTATGTCATATAGTAAGCATTCAAGTTGATAAACAAGGTTTAGACATATTCAAACCAGACAAATCATGTATCTACCCCCTAACCCTAAACTCGGTCTTATGAAGTCTAGCATGAGGAGAAGTCGTTTTGGGTTTCAAACGTTTAAGCCAAAAGCCCCATTTCAAATATTTCAAACTTATTCAAATTTGGTTCAAATTTGAAAGACACACAAGTTATAGCACACATAGTGCATACATTCTCACACATACTGCACTAGATGCTAACCCGGCCTATAGTTTGAGGCCATTGGATGAGGTCGAAAAAAATCTTGGATTAGAAATGGGGTTGTTCGAACCCCGTAGTTGGATTTTTTGAACCTTGATCTGTAGTACTGGGCAAAACCCTAGTTTAACCTATTTAATTATAGATTCGTTGGTCGATTTTTCTACCTTTTTATTATTACTATGCAGCACATGTGTGTTTGCCCGTCGAGTGAAACTCGGAGGAAGAGGGATCACTCGGAAGGAGAGAAGAAGGGAGAGCATTATGGTGTCTCCCCTTTTTCGGGTGATGATGTTGACTTTTGTGCAGGGTTTGTCAGTGAGCAGGAGGTGCGAGCGAGCGAGCGAGTCGAGCGAGGCCGAGAATGAGAGAGATTTGTTTTTTTTGTGAGAGGGACGACCGAAGGATCCAGAAGGACCCACAGACTTCCAATACGCATCCTGATGCGTCTTCTCTTGACAAAGAAAATGGCTGGGAGTTTGCGTACCTATTGCACGTGACTTGTGCTCACTGAAGTGTGGGACCTCACGCATGGGCACCACACGTAAGTGACAGACCTGTTGGTGTAAAAACTCGGTTGATTATTATAGTGCATTAGAACAAAGTTTCCTATGGATTCAAGGGTAGGAAATCCAAGTTAACTCATTTACATGACATTATTTTTTCCATGAAGCAAAGTTAACGCACCTATCAATTGGTACATTTTGGAGTGACTAAGAAGGATCCAGGCTTACTTATTCGTTTTCACGTGTAAAACTTGTCTAAATCTTGGTCAAACAAAATTGGCAGAAAATTCAAAAAAAAAACAGAAAAATGAAAAACCAAAGCACATAGTCTTCTTATGTCATGTAGTAAGCATTAAAGTTGATAAACAAGGTCTAGACATATTCAAACCAGACTAATCATGTATCTACCCGCTAACCCCTAAACTATGTCTTAAGAAGTCAAGAATGAAGAGAAGTGGTTTTGGGTTTCAAACATGGACATTTCAAAAACCTCCCAAAACTTCATTTTAGGGTGAGTAAGAAGGATACAGGCTTCCCTTTTCATTTTCATGTTCTATACTTGTTTAAATCTTGGTCAAACCTAGGATTTGACCAAGATTCAAATGGGCACAAAAAAATAAAAAAAGCACATAGTGTTCTTATGTCATATCGTAAGCATTCAAGTTGATAAACAAGGTCTAGATATATCCAAATTAACCAGACATGTATCTACCCCTATCGACCCTAAACTTCGTCTTATGAAGTCAAGCATGAAGAGAAGTGGTTTTGGGTTTCAAACATGGAAATTTCAAAAACCTCCCAAAATTCAGCTTCATTTTAGAGCGACTAAGAAGGATCGATGCTTTACCTTTTCATTTCCATGTTTTAAACTTATTTAAATCTTGGTCAAACCTAGGATTTGACCAAGATTCAAATGGGCATAAAAATTCAGACAAAAAATCTAAAGAATGAAAAACCAAAGCACATAGCCTTCTTAATTATGTCATATAGTAAACACTCAAGTTGATAAACAAGGTCTAGACATATTCAAACCAGAAAAATCATGTGTATATCTACCCCTAACCCTAAACTCTGTCTTATGAAGTCAATCTCTAGGATTTGACCAAGATTCAAATGGGCATAAAATAAAAAAACAGAAAAATGAAAAACCAAAGCGCACATAGTCTTCTTATATGTCATATAGTAAGCATTAAAGTTGATAAACAAAGTCTGGACATATTCAAACTAGCTAGACAAATGTATCTACCCCTAACCGACCTAAACTGTTTGTCTTATGGCCAATCAAGCATGAAAGATAAGTGGTTTTGGGTTTCAAACATGGAAATTTCAAAACCTCCCAAACTTCATTTTAGGGTGACTAAGAAGGATCCATGCTTACATTTTCATTTTCATGTTCTATACTTGTTTAAATCTTGGTCAAAGCACAGTTTACCAAGATTCAAATGTGCATCAAAATTCAAAAAAATCCTGAAAACAAAAACCAAAGCACATAGTTTTCTTATGTTTCACATACATATATATAGTAAGCATTCAAAAGTTCATAAACAAGGTCTGAACTATTCAAACCAGGCGAATCATGCCACCCCTAACCTAAACACGTACTTAATTATATGAAGTCAGCATAA
>JAUUTY010001506.1:0-36493 GCA_030979885.1 Lolium multiflorum
TTCAAGAAAAGAAAGTTTTATAGTACATAGAGGATGACATACGGTCCTGAAGTAGTTGAATGTATCACCGCTTGAGAGGCTATGGATCGAAGAAAAGGCAAGTGACCAAATTTGAGGTGCCAAAAAAACTCCAAGAAAAGAAAGTTGATTGCATATAGAGGATGACATGCGGGTCCCATTTAGCAGCAGCGGTCTCAACGTTTCCAAGGCGGGATCAAAGAAAAAGGAAGAGCTTTGAAATCAGGGGTAAAAAATCCAAGAATAGAAAGAATTTTGGTTCATAGAGGATGACATGCGGGACCCATGATCCTGAATCGTAAAACGGCTCGATCGGAGAACATTGAACGAGACATGCGATCTAGAAAACAATGCCGAGGAGGCTGCCATCCGCCCTACATCCTTCGGCAAAGCGGATTTGCGTTGACTGCCTTTAACCCGAGATTTCTCGTAGATGCACCACGTCCCGCCACTATACGCGACAAGCTAATGCTGTCGCTAGGTGGCCTCAAAACGAAAAGTTTTGACATGCACCACGAGGACCAAAATCGCTTCGCTATGGTACACCGCCAAATCACTTCTGCCATGATCAACTTCATACCATGGCAACTTTTTTTAGCAGTGATATCGTTCTGTGGTCAAGATTGGCGCTATTGTGCGGTGTCGGGTTACTTCTTTAGACTGAATTTCATGACATTTGGTTTCTGTTTACACTAGCTAGGCATAATGGACAACAATGACCTTTTTATTCTATTTCCTGATTTAAGACATGGATGGTTTGATGCGAAAAATAAAAAACCCATGGAACATATTAATATGAATGTTTTGAACACTATTGTTGCTAATGCTATGGAAAATTCTAAGCTTGGGGAAGCTGGTTTTGATGAGCATGATATTTTTAGTCCCCAAGCATTGAGGAGAAAATTTACTTTGATGATACTTTGCCTCCCATTTATGATGATTATAATGATAGTAGTCTTTTGTTACCACCCGTTATGGAGGATAAATTTGATTATGATTACAATATACCTCCTATATTTGATAGCTACTTTGTTGAATTTGCTCCCACTACAATTAATAAGAATGACTATGCCTATGTTGGGAGTAGTAATTATTTTATGCATGAGACTCATGATAAGAATGCTTTATGTGGTTATATTGTTGAGTTTGCTCATGTTGCTACTGAAAGTTATTATGAGAGAGGAACATATGGTTGTAAAAATTTTCATGTTACTAAAACACCTCTCTATGTGCTGAAATTTTTGAAGCTACACTTGTTTTATCTTCCTATGCTTATTACTTTGCTCTTCATGAACTTGTTTATTTACAAGATTCCTATGCATAGGAAGCATGTTAGACTTAAATGTGTTTTGAATTTGCCTCTTTATGCTCTATTTTTGCTTCAACTCTTATTTCTTGCAAGTGCATCATTAAAACTGCCGAGCCCATCTTAATGGCTATAAAGAAAGAACTTCTTGGGAGATAACCCATGTGTTTTTTTACTACGTACTTTGTTTTATATTTGTGTCTTGGAAGTTGTTTACTACTGTAGCAACCTCTCCTTATCATGTTTTTGTGCCAAGTAAAGTTTCTATGTTAAAGCTGATGTTATATTTGGGATCGCTGCGCAGAAACAGCATTGCTGTCTGTCACGAATCGGCACAGTTCTCTGTAGAAAATTCGAAAAAATCTGCCAATTTACGAGCGTGATCCTCAGACATGTACGCAACTTTCATTAGTTTTGAGTTTTTCCATTTGAGCAAGTCTGGTGCCATTTTAAAATTCGTCTTTACGGACTGTTCTGTTTTTGACAGATTCTGCCTTTTTATTTCGCATTGCCTCTTTTGCTATGTTGGATTCATTTTCTTTGATCCATTAATGTCCAGTAGCTTTATGCAATGTCCAGAAGTGAAAAGAATGTTTGTGTCACCTCTGAACATGTGAATTTTTGGTTATGCACTAACCCTCTAATGAGTTTGCTTGAAGTTTATGTGAAGGAAGTTTTCAAGGGTCAAGAGAGGAGTATGATATACTATGATCAAGAGGAGTGAAAGTTCTAAGCTTGGGGATGCCCCCGTGGTTCACCCCTGCATATTTTAAGACTCAAGCATCTAAGCTTGGGGATGCCCAAGGCATCCCCTTCTTCATCGACAAAGTATCATGTTCCTTCTCTTGAAACTATATTTTTATTCGGTCACATCTTATGTACTTTACTTGGAGCCGTCCGTGTGTGCTTTTATTTTTGTTTTGTTATCTTTTTAGTTCTCTGAATAAGTTCATCCTGTGTGGGAGAGAGACACGCTCCGCTGGGTCGTATGAACACATGTTCTTAGCTCATAATATTCATGGCGAAGTTTCTCTTCGTTAAATTGTTATATGGTTGGAATTGGTAAACGCTACATGTAGTAATTGGTAAAAATGTCTTTGGATAATGTGATACTTGGAAATTGTTGTGCCCATGTTTAAGCTCTCTTGCATCATATACGTTGCACTCATTAATGAAGAAATACAGAGCTTGCAAAAATTCTGTTTGTATAATTGGTTCTAAGGTCTAGATAACTTCCCTAGTATTGATTTTTAAATAGTGAAGACGATGTAAAGTCTTATAATGCTTACAATATGTTTTTTATGTGAGTTTTGCTGTATACCGGTTTATACTTGTGTTTGTTTCAAATAACCTTGCTAGCCTTGTATCGAGAGGGAATATTTCTCATGCATCCAAATACTTGAGCCAATATTCATGCCATTTGTGTCCACCATACCTACCTACTACATGGTATTTCTCCGCCATTCCAAAGTAAATTGCTTGAGGGCTACCTTTAAACAATTCAAAAGTTATTACCTCTTATTTGTGTCAATGTTTTATAGCTCATGAGGAAGTATGTGGTGTTTATCTTTCAATCTTGTTGGGCAATTTTCACCAATGGACTAGTGGCTTTATCCGCTTATCCAATAATTTTGCAAAAAGAGCTCGGCAATGAGGTTCCTGTGCCTCAATTAATTAACTTGGCATTAATAATTTCTCAAGGTTTTGTCTTTGATCTATCAAGCAACTTAAATTTGCAAATAGACACTTCTCCATGGTATGTGATTGAGGCACCCGAGATTCGGTTAGCCATGGCTTTGTGTAAGCAAAAGGTTGGGAGGAGTGTCATCCATAAATAAAGAAAAACTAAACTAAAGTACATGTGTAAACAAAAGAGAAGAGGGATGATCTACCTTTCTGGTAGAGATAACGTCCTTCATGGGAGCCGCTCTTGAAAGTCTGGTTGATAAGGTAGTTAGAGAGTATCTGCTACCATTCGTTGACAACAACAAACACCTCAAAACTTTATTTTTATGCTCTCTTGATGTTTTCAAAACCAAAGCTCTAGCACAAATACAGCAATCCATGCTTTCCTCTTTGGAAGGACCATTCTTTTTTTACTTTTATGTTGAGTCAGTTTACCTATCTCCTCCACCTTAAGAAGCAAACAGTTTGTGTGAACCGTGCATTGATTCCTACATACTTGCATATTGCACTTTGTTATATCACTCTATGTTGACAATTATCCATGAGATATACATGTTATAAGTTGAAAGCAAACACTGAAACTTAATCTTCCATTGTGTTGCTTCAACACCTTTACTTTTTTATTGCTTTAAGAGTTAACTCTTATGCAAGACTTATTGATGCTTGTCTTGAAGTAATTATTCATGAAAAAGTCTTTGCTTTATGATTCAGTCGTTTTTCCTCATGTCATTACCATTGTTTCGATCCTGCACTCATTACATATGTTTACAAATAGTATGATCAAGGTTATGATGGCATGTCACTTCAGAAATTATCTTTGTTATCGTTTTACCTGCTCGGGACTGAGCAGAACTAAGCTTGGGGATGCTGATACGTCTCCAACGTAACGATAATTTCTTATGTTCCATGCTACTTTATTGATGATACCTACATGTTTTATGCACACTTTGTGTCATATTCGTGCATTTTCTGGAACTAACCTCTATTAACAAGATGCCGAAGTGCCGCCTCGTTTCGCTGCTGGTTTCCGTAAATCCCATACAAACATTCTTAATTGACCTAAAATCACCGCCCAGGTTCCCATTTTTCCTAGCTTCCAGATCACCAAGAGGCCAGAGATGGGGTCAGGGGGCCCCACACCACACCTGGGCGCGGGCCCAGGCCCGGCCGCACACCGGTGGTGAGGTTCCTGGTGCCCCTCCGAGGCAGCCCTTTCGCCTATAGGTCCCCCGACCTAAAAACCCCGACCCGAGGAAGCCACGCACGCGAAACCTTCCTGAGGCCGCCGCCATTGCGGCTGAGATCTGGGGACAGGAGCCCTGTTCCGGCACCGACGGGGAAGTGCCCCGAAGGCTTCTCCATCGCACACCGCTGCCATTCCACCGCCATCTTCATCACCGCTGTTGCTCCCATGAGGAAGGAGTAGTTCTCCATCGAGGCTCAGGCGTTGTAGCTATGTGGTTCATCTCTCCTATGTACTTCAATACAATAATCTCATGAGCTGCCCTTACATGATTGAGATTCATATGATGATGCTTGTAATCTAGATGTCATCATGTAATCTAGTGATGTTATTAAAGTAGTTTTATTCCTCCCTCAACGTGTGTACACAGTATGTGCACCGTGTGAGTACTTGGCGTAGGCTATGATTGTGATCTCTTGTAGATTATGAAATTAACTATTGCTATGATAATATTGATGTGATCTATTCCTCCTACATATGCATGAAGGTGACAAAGGTGCATGCTATGCTAGCAATTTCTTGGTTTAGTCTCTGTTGATCTGTCCTTTACACTACAAGGTTACCAAAAGGCGAGCATTATTGTGGAGCTTGTTAACCCCGGCATTGAGGGTTGTGTAATCCTACGCAACGTGTTCATCATCCAACAAAGTGTAGAGTATGCATTTATCTATTCTTTTATGTGATCATCAATGTTGAGTGTCCACTAGTGAAAGTCTATTCCCTAGGCCTTGTTCCTAAATACCGCTATCATCGTTTGTTACCGTTTTATCACACACGCTGCGTTACTACTGCTTGTTTACTTCCCACAATATTACTACCATCAACTGAACACCAGCAAGCTATTTTCTGGCGTCGTACTACTGCTCATATTCATTCATACCACTTGTATTTCACTATCTCTCTTCGTCGAACTAGTACACCTATTAGGTGTGTTGGGGACACAAGAGACTTCTTGCTTTGTGGTTGCAGTGTTGCATGAGAGGGATATCTTTGACCCCCCTTTCCTCCCCGAACGATAAACCTTGGGTAATCCACTTAAGGGAAACTTGCTGCCGTGTTCTACAAACCTCCGCTCTTGGAGGCCCAACACTGCCTAACCAGAATAGAAGCACCCGTAGACATCAGCGTCTTCTGTCATCTCCTTAGACTCTGCAATTGCGACTTTTTGTTTCTTGTTTTATTTTCACTAGTTAGGATTAATGGAAAACAACAAAAATATTAGAGATCTTTATGAACTTTATCTTGAATTAAGACATGATGTGTTTGAAGAGAAAATTAAAAAACCCATGGAACTTTGTTTGCAAAATAGTTGTAGCAATGTTATTAGCATGAACTCTTCACCATTATTGCTAAAGCTATGGAAGAATTTAAGCTTGGGGAAGCTGGTTTTGAGGAGCATGATATTTTAGTCCCCCAAGCATGGAGGAGAAAATTTACTTTGATGATACTTTACCTCCTATTTATGATGATTACAATTATGATATTTTCAGTCCACCTAATATTGAGGAGAAAGTTAATTATGATTACAATATGCCTCCTATATATGATGATTATGGTGATGAGAATAATAGTGATAGCTATCTTATTGAATTTGCTCCCACTACAATTAATAAATTGATTATGCTTATGTGGAGAGTAATAATTTTATGCATGTAGCTCATGACAAGAATGTTTCATGTGATAGTTATATTGTTGAGTTTGTTCATGATGCTACTTGAAAGTTATTATGAGAGAGGGAAATATGGTTATATGCATATTAATAATATTAAGTTTCCCTCTTTATGTTGAGAATCTTGAAATTCACTTGTGTTGCTTTTCTATGCTTGCCACTTTGTTCTTCATGAATTTATTTATAGTGTACAAGATTCTTTCATATAGGAAGTGGGTTAGCTGTATTGTTTTGAATTTGCTTTCCTTGATGCTCTTCTTTTGCTTCAACTCTTATTCCTTACGAGAGTATCATTAAAATTACTAAGCCCATCTTAATGGCTATAAAGAAAGAACTTTTTTCTTGGGAGATAATCCATGTGTTTATTTTGCTACTGTTTTGTTGTGTCTTGGAAGTTGTTACTACCGTAGCAACCTCTCCTTATCTTTATTTTCATGTATTGTTGTGCAGTAAAGTCTCTATAGTAAAGTTGATGTTAGATTTGATTGCTGCGCAGAATTAATTGTTTGTCATTACGATTTGCGCAGAACTCTCCGTAAAACAAAAAATTGGCTTAACGATGCGGCGTGATCTCGCGATATGTACTAAACTTTCTGTTTGTTTGAGTTTTCCCATCTGAGCAAGCCATGTTTTTGTAAACGGCTTTGCTGCATCGTCTGCTTTGACAGATTCTGTCTTTTATTTCGTATTGCCTCTTTTTGATATGTTGAATGGATTTCTTTGTTCCATTAACTTTCGGAAGCTTTGTGCAATGTCCCGAAGTGTTAAGAATGATTGTGTCACCTCTGAACATATGAATTTTTGATTATGCACTAACCCTCTAATGAGTTTGCTTTAAGTTTGGTGTGAGGAAGTTTTCAAGGGTCAAGAGAAGAGGATGATATAATATGATCAAGAAGAGTGAAAGGTCTAAGCTTGGGGATGCCCCCGTGGTTCATCCCTGCATATTTCAAGAAGAATCACATCTAAGCTTGGGGATGCCCAAGGCATCCCCTTCTTCATCGACAACTTATCAGGTCACTTCTAGTGAAACTATATTTTTATTCCGTCACATCTTATGTACTTTACTTGGAGCGTCTGTGTGCTTTATTTTTGTTTTGTTATTTTCATTCTCTGAATAAATTCATCCTTGTGTGGAGAGAGACACGCTCCGCTTTTTTTCATATGGAACACTAGTGTTCTTCATTCTTACTTTTAATGTTCAAGGGCGAAAGTGATCGCTTCACTTGTTGCTATTTGGTTGAACTCTAAAATGCTCATAAGTAGTCTTGAATAATTTGATACTTGGCAATTGTTTTGAGCCTTCCTCATAAACTGCTGCCTAAGCTCTTGCATCATGTAGTTTAAATTTAGTAGTGGAGAACTACTGAGAGAGCTTGTTGAAATTTGGTTTGTATTATTGGTCTCTCTAAGGTCTAGATATTTTTCGGTAAAAGTGTTTGAGCAACAGAAGACAACAGTGGAGAGTCTTATAATGCTTGCAATATGTTCTATGTAAGTTTCTTATTGCATTTTTCATACTTGTGTTTGTTTCAAACAACCTTGCTAGCCTAAGCCTTGTACCGAGAGGGAATACTTCGTGCATCCAAAACCTTGAGCCAAAACCTATGCCATTTGTGTCCACCATATCTACCAACTATGTGGTATTTCCTGCCATTCCAAGTAAATACTTCATGTGCTACCTTTAAAATTTCATTCCTTTATCTTTGCAATATATAGCTTATGGGACAAATAGCTTAAAAACTATTGTGGTGATGAATATGTAGTTATGTGTTTTATTTCTTATAAGTTGCTTGTTGTGTGAAACCATGTTTCCGGGGACGCCATCAACTTTTTTACTTTGTTGGATATCATGTGAGATGTTATGCATGTTCGTCTTGTCTCTAAGTAAGGGCGATTTTTCATGATCAAATGGTTTGGGCAGGCATATTGTTAGAGAAGAACATTAGGCGCAAACCAAAGCCATGTATCATGGTGGAAGCTTCTTTTGGACATACATCCTCAATCTCTTATGAGAATATTATCTCTTGTTGAATGCTTATGCATTAAAAGAGGAGTCCATTGTCTGTTGTCTATGGTCCCGGTATGGATGTCCTAAGTTGAGATCTGTTAAAAACGAGAAATCAAATGCAATTGATCTCCTAGGACCTTTGTACAGGCGCATAGAGGTACCCCCTTGTGACACTTGGTTGAAACATATGTCATGCAATGATAATCCGTGTTATCCGAGCTGATTAGGACAAGGTGCTAGCACTATTAGTACTCTATGCATGAGGCTTGCAACTTGTAGGAAGTATTATGCATAGCACATATGAATTATTACTACTGTTTGACAAATTGTTTCTATGTTTTCAAAATAAAAGCTCTAGCACAAAAATAGTAATCCATGCTTCCTTCTGCGAAGGGCCATTCTTTTACTTTATGTTGAGTCAGTCTTTACCCATTTCCTTCCATCTTAGAAGCAAACACTTGTGTCAACCGTGCATTGATTCTTACATACTTGCTTATTGCACTCATCATATTACTTGTGTTGAGAATTATCCATGAGATATGCATGTTGGAAGTTGAAAGCAACTGCTTAAACTTATATCTTCCTTTGTGTTGCTTCAGAACTGCTTTTACTTTGAATTTATTGCTTATGAGTTAACTCTTATGCAATACTTTTTGATGCTTGTCTTGAAAGTACTATTCATGAAAAGTTTTTCTATATGTTATCTATTTGTTAGCAAACTATAGATCATTGCTTTGAATCACTTCATTCATGTCATATGCTTTACAATAATGTTGATCAAGATTATGATGGTAGCATGTCACTTCTGAAATTATTTGTGTTATCGTTTACCTACTCGAGGGCCAGTAGGAACTAAGCTTGGGGATGCTTGATACGTCTCCAACGTATCTATAATTTCTTATGTTCCATGCTAGTTTATGACAATACCTACCATTTATCCACACTTATGATGTTTTGATGCATTTTCTGGAACTAACTTAATAACAAGATGCCGAAGTGCCAGCTCCTGTTTTCTCGCTGTTTTTGGTTCCAGAAACGCTCTGGTAAGGAAATATTCTCGGAATTGGACGCAATCAACGCCCAGACTGTTGGAGATATGCCTAAGAGGCAATAATAAAAGTGGTTATTATATCTGTTTATGATAAATGTGTATATACCATGCTATAATTGTATTAACTGAACATTGATACATGTGTGATATGTAAACAACAAAGAGTCCCTAGTAAGCCTCTTGTATAACCAGCTTGTTGATTAATAGATGATTAGTTTCATAATCCATGAACATTTGATGTTATTAATAACAAGATTATATCATTATATGACGAATGATGTAATGGACACACCCAATTGACGTAGCATAAGATCACGCCATTAAGTTATTTGCTATAAGCTTTCATTACATAGTTAAGTTACCTAGTCCTTATAACCATGAGATCATATAAATCACTTATACCGGAAAGGTACTTTGATTACATCAAACGCCACTGCGTAAATGGGTGGTTATAAAGGTGGAATTAAGTATCCGGAAAGTTGAGGCATATGGATCAAAAGTGGGATTTGTCCATCCCGACCACGGATAGATATACTCTGGGCCCTCTTGGTGGAATGTTGTTCTAATGCCTTGCAAGCATATGAATAAGTCCATAAGAGACCACATACCACGAGACGAGTAAAGAGTACTTGTCAGAGACGAGGTTGAACAAGGTATAGTGTAATACCGATGATCAAACCTCGACAAGTAAAATATCGCGGGACAAAGGGAATTGGTATCGTATGTGTATGGTTCATTCGATCACTAAAGTCATCGTTGAATATGTGGGAGCTATTATGGATCTCCATATCCCGCTATTGGTTATTGGCTCGGAGTGAGTACTCAAACCATGTCCGCATAGTTCGCGAACCGTAGGTTGACACACTTAAAGTTGTATGTTGAAATGGTAGAACTTGAATATGGAATGGTTTCTATCACCCTGGAGTCCTCACAGATCCCTGACATCACGGCAGGAGTTCCTGGAATGGTCCCAGAGAATAAGATTCATATATATAGGATGTCATTTATAAGATTTAAAATGATCTGGAAGGTTCTATGGAAGGTTCTAGAAGGTTCTAGAAAAGTCCAGAAGAAATCACCAAGGAAGGTGGAGTCCACATGGACTCCACCATGGCTGGCCAACCAGGGGTGAGTCCCAAGTGGACTCCCCTAAGGGGGCCGGCCACCCCCCATATGGAAGGTGGAAATCCCACCTCTAGTGGGAGTCCTAGCTTGGGAAGGTTTCCCACCATATGGAAGGTTTTGGGTTCGGGTCTTATTCGGAAGACTTGTAGTCCAACACTTGGGGGCTTCCACCTATATAATGAGGGGCCAAAGGGGAGGGGGCCGGCCACACCAAGACCACAAGCTTGGCCGCCCCCATAGTGGCCGGCCACCCTTCCCCAAACCCTAGCCGCCCGCTCCTCCTCCTTCTTCCCCGCACGCTTAGCGAAGCTCCACCGGATTTCTCCACCAACCGACACCACGCCGCCGTGCTGTCGGATTCAAGAGAGGAGCTACTACTTCCGCTGCCCGCCGGAACGGGAGGTGGACGTCGTCTTCATCAACAACCGAACGCAGGACCGAGCATGGAGGTGTCGCCTCGTTCAGGCGCCGTGATCAAGATCTTTCACGCGCTTTTGCAAGCTGCGGCAAGGATCGTCTTTACTGCAGCAACAAGAGCCTCATCTTGTAGGCTTTGGAATCTCTTCAAGGGTGAGACTCGATAATCCCCTCGTTGTTACCGTCTTCTAGATTGTATCTTGGCTTGGATTGCGTGTTCGCGGTAGGAAATTTTTTGTTTTCTATGCAACGTTTTCCTACAGTGGTATCAGAGTCGTGTCTATGCATAGATGGTTGCATGAACACAATGGTTTGTGGGCGTTGATGCTTATGTTGTCTTTAGCTTGAGTACTTTGCATCTTTGTGGCATAGTGGGATGAAGCTGCTCGGCCAACTTTACATGACCGCGTTCATGAGATTTGTTCCGCTGACATGCAACTTGTATTGCATAAGTGGCTTTACGGGTGTCTCATTTCTCCTACTATAGTGAAGATTCAATTTACTCTTCATTGACAACACTAGTATCACCGTTGTGGTTCATGTCCCGTAGGTAGATTAGATCTCACCCGAAAACCCTAGAGACGAAATATGCAAACCAAATTAGAGAACGTCTAACTTGTTTTTGCAGTGGCTTTGCATGGATATGGCCATAATGTGATGATGACTATGTATGAGATGATCATTATTGTATTGTGGCACCGGCAGAGCCTTATGGTTGTCTTTAAATTTCATGTTGAGTAGTATTTCCAAAGTAGTTGCATAGTTGCCACATGGAGAATAATCATGAAGACTACCATTGACCTTGGACGCTACGCTCAACATGATGGAGATCATGCCTGATGATGGAGAGATCGTGTCCTGGCTTTGGAGATGAAGATCAAAGGCGCAAAGACAAAAGGGCCATATCATATCACAGATGCGCATGTGATGTTAATCCTTTTATGCATCTTATTTTGCTTAGATCGCGACGGTAGCATTATAAGATGATCCCTCTCACTAAAATTTCAAGATAATAAAGTGTTCATCCCTAGTAGCACCGTTGCCAGACTTGTCATTTCGAAGCATCTCGTGATGATCGGGTGTGATAGAATCAACAAGTGCATACAACGGGTGCAAGCCAGTTTTGCACATGCGGATATTAAGGTGGCCTTGACGAGCCTAGCATGTACAGACATGGTCTCGGAACACGTGATACCGAAAGGTAGAGCATGAATCATATGATTGATATGATGAACACTTTGAGTGTTCGCCATTGAAATTACATCTTGTCTCGTGATGATCGGACATAGGTGTGATGGATTTGGTTCATGTGATCACTAAGACAATGCGAGGGATATTGTTTTGAGTGGGAGTTCACCTAGGTTTTAATTTTTTTAAATTAAAATTTGAACTCAATTTGTCATAAACATTAGTCTAAACTATTGCAAATATGTTGTAGATATGGCGTCCCCAATCAATTTTAACCAGTTCCTAGAGAAAGAAAAGCTTAAGAGCAACGGTAGCAATTTCACCGACTGGTTCCGTCATGTGAGGATCTTCCTCAATGGCGGAAATCTGCAATATGTGCTTGATGCACCGCTAGGTGACCCTCCTGCAGAAACTGAAACTGATGAAGTAAAGAATGTTTACGCGACTCGGAAAACTCGGTACTCGTTCAGTGTGCCATCCTGTGCAGTCTGGAAGCCGATCTTCAAAAACGTTTTGAGCACCACGATCCACATGAGTTAATCAATGAGTTGAAAACTATCTTTGAGACTCATGCGGCTGTGGAATGCTATGAAGCATCGAAACACTTCTTCAGCTGCATGATGGAAGAAGGCAGCTCCATTAGTGAACATGCTCTCCATGACCGGGCATGCGAAGAAACTCAGTGACTTGGGAATAGTGATTCCTAACAGACTGGGGATTAATCATGTCCTTCAATCACTGCCACCTAGTTATAAGAACTTTGTGATGAATTACAATATGCAGAACATGAACAAAGAGTTACCCGAACTCTTCGGCTGAAATCTGCTGAGATTGAAATTAAGAAAGAGCACCAAGTGTTGATGGTCAACAAGACCACCAGCTTCAAGAAACAGGGCAAGTCTAAAGGCAAGAACAAGAAGAGTGGCAAGAAAGATGCCACGACCCCCGTGTGGAATCCTAAGACCGGCCCCAAGCCCGATGCCGAAAGCATATCGGCAAGGGAGAAGTGACACTGAAGCTGCACTGTTCCAAGTATTTGGCGGATCCAAGAGTCATCTATCAAGTAGTTAGAAGAAAGAAGGTATATTCGATATACATGTTATAGATGTTTATCTCACTGGTTCTCGTACTAGTACCTAGATTTGATACTGGTTCGGTTGCTCACATTTGTAACTCGAAACAGAACTAAAGAATAAACGAAGACTCATCAAGGATGAAGTGACGATGTTGGAAATGGATCTGCCAGGATCGCTGTCGCAGACACTTCCTTCACATCTACCTTCTCGGATTAGTTTGCCTAAATAATTGTTATTTTGTACCCGCGTTAAGCATGAACATTATATCCGGATCTTGTTTAATGCAAGACGGTTATTCATTCAAGTCCGAGAATAATGGTTGTTCTATTTTATGAATAATATCTTTTATGGTCGAGCACCTGAAAAGAATGGCTTATTTCTGTTAGATCTCGATAGTGGTGATACACATATACATAACATTGATGCTAAGCGAATTAAATTGTGATAATTCTACTTATATGTGGCACTGTCGTCTTGGTCATATTGTAGTGAAACGCATGAAGAAACTCCATACCGATGGATTACTTGAATCACTTGACTTTGAGTCACTTGATATATGCGAAGCATGTGTCTGATGGGAAAAATGACTAAGACTCCATTCTCTGGTATGATGGAGCGAGCTACTGACTTATTGGAAATCATACATACCGATGTGCGGACCAATGAATGTAGCATCGCGCGGTGGTTATCGTTATGTTCTAACCTTCACAGATGATTTAAGTAGATATGGGTATATCTATTTAATGAAACATAAATCCGAAACTTTCGAGAAGTTCAAGGAATTCCAAAGTGAAGTAGAAAATCAACGTAACAAGAAGATTAAATTTCTACGATCTGATCGTGGAGGTGAATATCTGAGTTATGAGTTTGGCATGCATTTAAAGAAATGCGAATACTTTCACAATTGACACTGCCGGGAACACCACAACGAAACGGTGTGTCCGGACCGTCGACCGAACCTCTCTTAGATATGTGGTTCGCTCATGATGTCTTACCGATTTACTGCTATCATTTTGGAGTTGCGCATTGTAGGCTAAGCCTCTCGCATTCACTTCTGTGTTGGATAACATCAAAACTGCTGGAAACGACACCGTATGAATTATGGTTTAACAAGAAACCTAAGCTGTCGTTCCTTAAAGTTTGGGGTTGCGAAAAAAGTTACAACCGGACAAGCTAGAACCCAAAGCGGAGAAATGCGTCTTTATAGGATACCCTAAGGAAACTATAGTACACTTCTCTCTATCACAGATCCGAAGGCAAGATATTTGTTGCTAAGAACGGAACCTTTCTTGAGAAAGAATTTCTCACTAAAGAAGTGACCGGAAGAAAAGTAGAACTCGATGAGATTGAAGAATCTCTACTCGTTGATCAGAGTAGCGTAGTAAGTACCGGAAGATGTTCTTGTGCCGCCTACACCGGCAACAGAGGAAGCTAATGATAATGATCATGAAACTTCAAATGAGATAGCTACTGAACCTCGCAGATCGACAAGGGAACGTGCCACTCCCGATTGGTATGATCCTTGTCTAAATGTCATGATTGTGGACAACAATGAAGACCCCGCGACGTATGAAGAAGCGATGATGAGCCTAGATTCCAAAAAATGGCAAGAAGCCATGAAACCCGAAATTACGATAACAAAGTATGGACTTTGGTAGATTTACTCCATAGCCAAAGGCTTGCTTTAGAAGGGGCTTGATCTTCGTGAGAAAAACAGATGTCAAGGGTAATATTATCGTTTATAGCTCGATTTGCTCCAAAGGGTCTCCACAAATTCAAGGTGTTGACTATGATGAGACTTTCTCACCAGTAGCGAGCTAAAATCTGGGAGGATTTTGTTAGCAATAGCTGCATTTTTCGATTATGAGATTTGGCAAGATGTCAAAACGGCGTTCCTTAATGGAGACATTGAGGAAGAGTTGTATATGGTACAACCAAAAGGTTTTGTCGATCCTAAAAATGCTGACAAAGTATGCAAACTTCAGCGTTCAATCTATGGAAAGCAAGCATCCAGAAGTTGGAATCGACGGTTTGATAAGGTGATCAAAGACTTCGGTTTTATACAGTGTCATGGAGAGGCCTGTATTTACAAGAAAGTGAGTGGGAGCTCTGTAGCGTTCTTGATATTATATGTAGATGACATATTATTGATTGGGAATGATATAGAACTATTAAGCAATGTAAAAGGTTATTTGAATAATAGTTTTTCAATGAAAGACCTTGGTGAAACATACAGGTGCTAGGCATCAAGATTTACAGAGATAGATCAAGACGTCTAATAGGGCTATCACAAAGTACATACCTGGACAAAATTCTAAAGAAGTTTAGAATGGACGAAAGTAAGAAAGGATTCTTACCTATGTTACCAGGCAAGGTCTTGAGTAAGACTCAAGGACCGGCTACGACAGAAGAAAGAGAAAGGATGAGTCAGATCCCCTATGCCTCGGCAATAGGCTCTATCATGTATGCCATGCTATGTGTACTAGACCGGATATAGCACATGATGTTAGTTTGACCATATCAAAGTGATCCAAGAATGGAACACTGGACAGCGGTCAAGAATATCCTGAAGTACAAGAACTAATGATATGTTTCTTTGTTATGGAGGTGACCAAGAGCTCATTGCAATGTTACACCGATGCAAGCTGGAACACCGATCCTCGATGACTCTGTCACAATCTGGGTACGTGTTTATATTGAATGGTGCTGCAGTAAGCTGGGCAAGCTCGAAGCAGTGCACGGTGGCGAAATCCTCAACAGAATCGGAGTACATAGCGGCTTCAGAGGCTTCATCATAAGCGGTATGGATGAAGAGGTTCATTGTAGAGCTCGGTGTGGTTCCTAGTGCATTGGACCCACTAGTCATCTACTGTGACAACATGGGTGCCATCGCCAATGCACAAGAACCAAGGTCACACAAGAGGCTGAAGCATATCAAGCTGCGTTATCATTCGATTCGTGAATACATCGAAGATGGAGAAGAAGATTTGCAAAGTACACACCGATCCGAATGTGCTGCATCCGCTGACTAAAGCCTCCCTAGGCAAAGCATGACCAACATCTAGATTGACTTCAGTGCAAGTGGGAGATCATGGAGATATGCCCAAGAGGCAATAATAAAAGTGGTTATTATATATCTTTATGTTTATGATAAATGTTTATATACCATGTTATAATTGTATTAACCGAAACATTGATACATGTGTGATATGTAAACAACAAAGAGTCCCCTAGTAAGCCCCTTAACTAGCTTGTTGATTAATAGATGATTAGTTTCATAATCATGAACATTGGATGTTATTAATAACAAGATTATATCATTATATGAATGATGTAATGGACACACCAAATTAGTAGCATAAGATCACGTCATTAAGTTATTTGCTATAAGCTTTCATTACATAGTTACCTAGTCCTTATAACCATGAGATCATATAAATCACTTATACCGTAAAGGTACTTTTGATTACATCAAACGCCACCGCGTAAAATGGGTGGTTATAAAGGTGGGATTAAGTATCCTAAAGTATGAGTTGAGGCATACGGATCAACAGTGGGATTTGTTCATCCCGATGATCGGATAGATATACTCTGGGCCCTCTCGGGGGAATGTCGTCTAATGTCTTGCAAGCATATGAATAAGTTCATAAGAGACCACATACCACAAGAGTAAAGAGTACTTGTCAGGAGACGAGGTTGAACAAGGTATAGTGTGATACCGATGATCAACCCTCGGACAAGTAAAATATCGCGTGAGAAAGGGAATTGGTATCGTATGTGTATGGTTCATTCGATCACTAAAGTCATCGTTGAATATGTGGGAGCCATTATGGATCTCCAGATCCCGCTATTGGTTATTGGTCGAAGTGAGTACTCAACCATGTCCGCATAGTTCGCGAACCGTAAGGTGACACACTTAAAGTTGGATGTTGAAATGGTAGAACTTGAATATGGAATGGAGTTCGAATATTTGTTCTGAGTCCCGGATGAGATCCCGGACATCACGAGGAGTTCCGGAATGGTCCGGAGAATAAGATTTATATATAGGATGTCATTTTATGTGAATAAAATGATGCGGAAGGTTCTATGGAAGGTTCTAGAAGGTTCTAGAAAAGTCCGGAAGAAACCACCAAGGAAGGTGGAGTCCACATGGGACTCCACCTCCATGGCCGGCCAACCCTAGGGGGGGAGGAGTCCCAAGGGACTCCCCCTTAGGGGCCGGCCACCCCCCCATATGGAAGGTGGAACTCCCACCTCTAGTGGGAGTCCTAGCTTGGGTAGGTTTCCCCACCATATGGAAGGTTTTGGGTTCGAGTCTTATTCGGAGACTTGTAGTCCAACACTTGGGGCTTCCACCTATATAATGAGGGGCCAAGGGGAGGGGCCGGCCACACCAACCACAACCTGGCCGCCCCCTATAGTGGCCGGCCACCCCCTCCCAAACCCCTAGCACCCCGCTCCTCCACCATATCCCGCACGCTAGCGAAGTTCCGCCGATTTAACCACTTACCACCGACACCACGCCTCGTTTCTGTTGTTTGGACTAAGAGGAGCTACTATCGCCACCCGCCGGAACGGGGAGGGATCGCTGCCTTCATCAACAACCGAACGTGTGGACCGAGCACGGAGGTGCTGCCCGTTCGTGGCGCCGTGATCAAGATCTTCTACGCGGTTTTGCAAGCGGCAAGTGATCGTCTCCCGCAGCAACAAGAGCCCATCTTGTAGGCTTTAACCAAGGGTGAGACTCGATAATCCCCTCATTGCTACCGTCTTCTAGATTGGCTTGGATTGCTGTGTTCGCGATAGGGAAATTTTTGTTTTCTATGCCACGTTTCCTGCTACTATTCTCACGAAGCTTCCAGAACACCGAAGAGGGACCAGAGGGGAGGCTCAGGGTCTCCAACACGCCATGGCGGTACAGAGGGCGCACCTTACCTGGGTGGTGGGCCCCTGTAACCCCTTTCCGACTCCGTTTCCGCCTATATAAGTCGTCGTGACCTAAAACCTCGACACTAATAAGCCACGATACGATAAAAGTTCCAGAGCCGCCGCACCTGGCCAAGATTCGGGGACAGAAGTCTCTGTTCCGGCACGTCGCGACGGGGAAGTGCCCCGGAAGGCATCTCCATCGACACCACCGCCATCTCCATCAACGCTGCTGCTCCCATGATGAGGAGGGAGTAGTTCTCCCTCGAGGCTAAGGGCTGTACCGGTAGCTATGTGGTTAATCTCTCTCTCATGTACATCAATACAATGATCTCATGAATTGCCTTGCATGATTGAGATCCATATGATGAGCTTTGTAATCTAGATGTAGTTATGCTATTCAAGTGAATTTTACTTATGTGATCTCCGGAGACTCCTTGTCCCACGTGTGTAAAGGTGACAGTGTGTGCACCGTGTGGGTCTCTTAGGCTATATTTCACAGAATACTTGTTCACTGAGTTATGATTTGAGTTGGATGTCTCTATGAAATTGTGGTGTGTTAGTACCTCCTATGAATGCTCAAAGTGACAGCGTGGGGGGTGTTTATTAGTACTTGGGAATACATCTTTAAGGTTTGCTTTTTGCTTCCTACATGGTGAATTAGTGTTCGTTATCCAGCCAGAGAGTAATTCAGAATAGCTTAATGAAGTGCTTATATTTATATTCAATTATGATTGCATTGTTGAGAGTGTCCACCAGTGAAAGTATGATCCCCAGGCCTTGTTTCTAAGCATTGAAACACCATTTCCAACAAATTCTGCTACATGTTCGTTGCTGGGCAATATTTATCATATCTAATTATCACATTACCATCTATACCATATGTGTTTTAATATCTTCGATTTAACTAGTGCTCCTATACATCCGACAAGTGTATTAGGTGTGTTAGGGACACAAGAGACTTTCTTGTATCTTAATTGTAGGGTTGCTTGAGAGGACTATCTTTGACCTCTACCTTCCCCGAGGGTTCGATAAACCTGGGTGATTCCATTGGTGGAAAACTTGTCATTGCTTCCACAAACCTCTTCTTGGAGGCCCAACACTGCCTACAAGAATAGAAGTACCAGACATCAATCCACTTCGCGCCAACGCCGTAGAAGAAAAAACAAGATTCACCACCTCAACCACAATAATGGTTGCTGGGCTGGCCGGAGCACCCACTCAAAACAAAAGCATCATCCATGCAGACACTTCAAAAGACCATCAAGAGGGCACACCCTCCTCCGCACCAAGAATCCCACCGCAACAATTCACTCCACAACGTGATGTGGGCTTAGTGACCCATTTACTTTAAGAGGAGGTTAAAGCCGAGTTGACAACACCACTAGTGACAAGGCGTCTGGGAGTTTTTTTTAAATATTGGAACACAATCAAGATAGGTGTTGCTGCGAACGCACCGTAGTATTCGCAGCATCCGGAAAAGTTCAACTCCGTCTATATGAAGTATTTAAGTAGTATATGCGATGCACATTATTTAAGCAATATAAAAGATACAAGAAGTACATAGATATATGACACAAGTCACATTGCAGCACAACATAGATCTGAACTAGAATTTATAGATATGTCTTATGTTTTGGAACAACGACATATATAGAGTTCACAACTAGAATTGACACTTATATAACATGGCAAGTCATAGATCACTAGTTTGGAGCATTAAGGGCAGTAATAAATCTCAGCCCATTCTTCTTCGAAGAATTGCGGTGTACTCTGGCAAAGGGGGTTATCTAGTTATGCACATACTCCCTCAAAAGCCTAGTCTTCCATTACCTAGCGACTCCCGATTAAGCGTGCTTCCTCAAGAGCTTTGTAAACATTTTGGGTTTCCAAGTAAATTTGTAATTGGATTGCAGCCCCTCCTCATCCTCTTCCTCAAGAGTGCTCTCCAATGGCATTGTCGACACCACTAAGCATGGCATGCTAGAGACAAGTGGACCCTATTATCAGCACCCTTTTTTCATGTTGGTATTGACCCTCGCCACCCTCCACAAGGCTACCGATCATGGATCATACAAAATCTTCGTGGGATTTCACCCATGATTCGAACTTCCTTTATGCGATGATGCTGCTATTTTCATGGCTCTAGTGAAGGATGACATAAAATTTAACTTCCACCTTACATCATAATGGTACATCACCGGGGATGGTAACCAATTGTGCTAGATTTAAGTGGCTCCTACTATATAAAGCAAGCCTTGACCTTGACAACATTCTCCAAGATTTTCCAGGCCACTGCATCTAATTTCCCAATGTAGTGTCTTCCTTAGGCCTTCCTTGATAGTCACAGGACTAAAAATACCACACTTTCAAACTTTTGGACAATAAATTGTCCACCAAGCTTTTTCCTTGATAGGGAAGAATGCCGTAATGGCCTACTGTGCAACACCAAGGAATTGGTCCTCTCGCAGCATTGCCATCTACTGCATCACCATGCTAAAATTCCAATAGAGGTACTCAAGAGAATTGATAGTAAAGAGGCCATTTCCTTTGTATGGCATGTCGTAAAATCACCGGGAAAAATGCATAAGCACTTGAAAATGGTGTACAAGGCTAAAGATTGGCGGAGGCCTGGGATTCAAAGCTCAAAATTCGGTCCTGCTCTTCACATGAGATGGATATGGCATGAATGGAACAAAACACAATGCAATGGGTCAGCCTGGGTTCACCTTGCACCCCTCAAGACAAGAACCCTTATGCGGCTATGCTGCCTGTGATTGGAATGAAAGCAAACACTCTTTTGTGAGGTCATTGCTTAATACAAGTCAACACTGAGATTGTCTCTCCCTAGACTACATTGTGGAAATTTGCCAACATTTGGGAAATGTGTACATGGTGCAATTGGACCCTAACATGTAGGATCTGGGCTTTCTGGAAGCTCACAAGGGATGGATGCTACTCATTCAACTCGCAGGCTAACATGCAATTCCCTGGTCATCCCAAATCCTCCCAACTTCCTTAGTTTGAAGCCGTGGGGTCTTCTTAAAATATTTTGCTTGCTTGATAATTCAAAATAGAGCTTGCACATCGGATATTCAGAAGAGAGGATGGAAAAATTGCTAAAGATGCAAGCTTTGTGATCAAGTTCTAAGAATCCGCTCATCTCTTTTTTAAATCTCGCATCACCATTAGAGTGGTGGTCCAATGCAAGAATTGGCTAAATTTCATGATGTTGACCCAACTACTGGAATTAATTCTATGGTCACCCTCAAGTTGTGGATGGAGGTGATACACAAACACGGGCAATCAAGAAAAGCCACAACGTCTCTTGTGATGCTGGTATCATGGAAAATATGGCTGAAAGAAACACACGTGTTATCCATAAAACCGCGCGTCCACCTCGAACATGATTGTAACTGTCGAAATAAGAAGTTGCTTTGTGGAGCTTCGCTGGGGCTATGGGCCTTGAGTAATGTAATGAAATGATAGGCTTAGGTTCTTTGGCTTGATATTTTGGTCGCCTTGGTTTGTAACACCTCTTAAACCTTCTTCTTAATCAATGAAATGGTGATAATTTGCATTGTTTCAAAAAAAGAAGTTGGTAATGGTATGTGTGTTGTTGTGGTCTTTGGCTATTATTAAGGTTTCTTCTTAATAACAGGAGATGGGACAAACTTATGCCAGTTCCTACTACTAGCTCAAGTCGACTGTGAGGATGGCACGGGTCTTGCAGTAAATGTTTGAGTACCTTCTTTGGGTAAAATCCCACCAAATACACCTCCCTTTACACTGTTACAAACGAAATGCCTCAAAATATTATCTTTAGTGTTTTCTTCGATCATTGCAATTTCATATGATGGAGTTGCCACCGTATTATTTTATGTCATATGCGCTATTCATGGGGCGACCCGTCCCATCTCACAACTCGGTAAGATATAGTAACAAATACACAGCCTCATCTGAGTTTAGTTAGCTTTTTCTCCTTGATGAGGTGGTGCAAAAGGGTGACCCCCTCATGGTCAAGTAGTTCTCTTGTCTGATAAGATCTATGGGTTTCATAGGATCATTAGACGCCCGAGCGAGTAGGCATCGCATCTTATATCTCCTGTATGATAGATAGTATATAAGAGTTATTGAAACTAACATACTATATAGCGTCTTTCAAGTATACTATCTCCCCACCAGAATGCTTGAACATGGGTCCATATGCTCTCTATATTTTGAAATGCATCTTACATATATTTTAAATTTTAAAAAAATTGAAACTAAAAGTTCGCACGTACATCTTCACGTGTTACATGCTCACAAAGTCGTTTCATAAAAAATGTGTGTAAAAAGACAAAATTCAGTGCTAAAAGTAATGCTTTTGACAAGATAAATTTTCTCTTTTTTATATAGACCACACAAAATATTGGTTTTTCGTGAAACTTGACGAACGAACATATATTATGAAGATGTGCATGTAGAATTTTTGTCAAAATTTTTCGACGTTTTGAAATATATATTTTTAGTAGAGGGAGCATTTAATCTGGGAGCCGAATTGAATTTACAAAAAGGTGCATATAGTACCCAACTACTTAATATGATAGATATCTGAAAATCAGGTTTGGTTACACTTACTCATTCATACGGATCCGAAGGAGTGTCTATATTTTCATGAAAAAAAAAGTAGGACACCATCCATTCAATCAGAATAAACCTCATGATTCACTTTAATATTATGTTTTATAAATGCTCAGCTACCAACTAGCCATACCATGGGATCATCAATCCATTATCTGATCAAACTGATCAATTACTGTACGATATACATTCATTAATGTAGAGACCTAAACAGGGAGATAGAGACAGACATGCGTGCTGAGAACTATCGACAAGTCGCACGCAGTGTCACATGCATGCCATGCATGCATCGTGGGGCTGTTAATATAGAAGAGAGATATTCAGAGCTGGGGAATTATACAAGGAGAAGGGCGAAGAAGAGAGCTCATATCATAACGGCAATTTCTAGAATGTCGGTGTTTCTGAACTCTGAGGTTACTTTAATCTATTACTAGAGGGAGTGATGTTTTGGCACATGGGAGCGTATGCTCCCTTTATCTTGAAATACATGTTAGACATATTTTAAAATGTCAAAAAAATTGAAACAAAAATTTCGCACGTACATCTTCATGTGCTACACGCACAAAGTCGTTTCATGAAAAATCGACATGTCATGTGGCGTGTGTAAAAAGACAAAATTCGGTGCTGAAACAAAGACTTGTCACAAGATAAATTTTCTCTTTTTCGTTTAGACTACAAAAAATATCATTTTTTCGTGAAACTTGACGAATACACATATATTATGGAGATGTACATGTAAATTTTTTTGTCAAAATTTTTTAACACTTGGAAATATATTTTTATGGTAGAGGGATCATACGCACTCCGGGAGCTCTAATTGAGTTTGACTATTAGATATAGTATGGATCCTTGGTTAAAGAAAGTTAGGAGGGGGAAGTTTCCAATGTTTATTTGAAAATTTTCATTGTTGTCTAAAATCATGCTATCTTGATTTTCATTATAAAAAAGGTTATTCTTTTCGATGCAGGGGTTGGGTCATCCCTCTCTATTTCAAAAATGAAAACTGGCATGGATGTCTTGTACATACAAAAAAATTAATTTTTGAGGTGGAAAGTTATCAAACTCATGAGGGTGTTAGAAGTTTCCACTGCAGATTTTCGTCAGATCAAGATTGTGTTTCTTTTTCGATAATGAACGCTTATTATTTTTGTAGTTGCTACACTGGCCTCTGCATAGTTAGGATGCACACAGCCGCATTAGTTTCCACATCATAAACAAGTAATAAAAAAGGCGAATTACACATCAATCTTGAGAAATTGTGAAAATGCCTAAGGCGGAAGGGGATGGCCCAATCCGTAGATTATGCTGCCACCCATGTTGGGAAATAAACTTTCGTCGTATCCTCCAACCGTGTAGACACCTCCGTAAAGAGGTCGCGGTTCTCCACTCGCATCACGGATCACAAACGTAAGAGTACCGGCACATCCGTAAATAACCTACAAGAAAGAACAATTTATAATTATTAAAAACTTTGTCATTTCTACATAGCCATAGCGACCATACAACGACAAGTCCACCCTAATAAGCATTCTAAATCTATGACCAATACTATGAAGCCAATTCCCAAAGTATCAACACTAGTCGGGGATACATATTAGATGCTGTGAATTGCACATCATATAGATCTAAGTGTGCTGCACTGAAGAATAAGTGTTTAATCGTCTCATTGTGATGACAGAGCACACAATGACTACTTCCAGTCCAATTGCGTTTAACAAGATTGTCTTTGGTGAGAATAACCCCACGACGAAGATACCATCCAAAAAAATCTTAATTTTTAATGGTATCTTCATCTTCCAAATCTTCTTGTTCTTATCAACTGGTATATCAGGTTGATAAGTGCATTGTATAGTGAACTTACATAAAATTTTCCATTAGGGCGTAAATTCCAAAAAATTCATCAGAGCTCTGGAAAAGCAACAATGGATTCCAAACGATTGCTAAGCATTCCACGCAACTAGTTTCCGACCATATAAATCTGCCTAAACGCCATTGTAGGTGAGGTCGCTATTACTAAAGCAATGGTATCACTTTGCTTACTAACAATGCTATATAATGTCGGTATTGTTCCGAAAGAGGCTTATTTCCTAGCCAAGAGTCCTCCTGTAATTGTACCTGCGATCCATCCTTAATTGAAACGTACTATATATTGGAAGAAAATTTCTTTGAAGCCATAAGGCCGACCCAGAAATACGATCCCCATGTTTCCATAGGATTTGCAATAACGCTTTCTCGCCAATGTATTTTCTTAATGAGAGTTTGCCAAACCCTCTGTCCTCTCTAAGTAGCTTGAACAGCCATTTACCTAGTAAGGCTGAGTTTTTGACCCCAAGGTCATGAACTCCAAATCTACCCATATCTTGAGATCGCACATACAACACTCCATTAACCAGTCTGTACTTTTTCTCAAGTATCCCCTGATGTCTACTGCTCCCCTCCCCTTTCCTGTAGACAAGGTTAGCCTCCAAGTGCGTAGGTTTGTAGAATGGGAAGAGCAAGCTCTCTTAAGTGGATCACCCAAGGTTTATCAATCAAGGAGGAAGAGGTCAAAGATATCCTTCTCTCATGCAACCCCGCAACCACAAAGAAGTCTCTTGTGTCCCAACACACCCAATACGTGCATTAGTTCGGCGAAGAGATAGTGAAATACAGTGGTATGAATATGTATGAAAAGAGTAACGGTGCCAGAAAATAGCTTGCTGGAGTGTAGTTGATGGTGGTAGTATCGCAGCAGTAGTAACACAGTAAAGTAAACAAGCAGTAGTAACCCAGCAGTATTTAGGAACAAGGCCTAGGATTAGACTTTCACTAGTGGACACTCTCAACACATCACATAACAGAATAGATAAATGCATACTCTACACTTTTGTTGGATGATGAACACATTGCGAAGGATTACAGAACCCTCAATGCCGGAGTTAACAAGCCCCACAATAATGCTCATATTTTAGTAACCTTTAGTGTAAGATAGATCAAAAGACTAAACCAAGTACTAGCATAGCATGCACACTGCCACCTTCATGCATATGTAGGAGGAATAGATCACATCAATATTATCATAGCAATAGTTAATCTTCGCAATCTACAAGAGATCATGATCATAGCATAAACCAAGTACTAACACTGATGCACACACTGTCACCATTACATCGTGCAGGAGGAATAAAACTACTTTAATAACATTGCTAGAGTAGCACATAGATAGTAGGGATACAAAACTCATATGAATCTCAATCATGTAAAGCAGCTCATGAGATCATTGTATTGAGGTACATAGAGAGAGATTAACCACATAGCTACCGGTACAGCCCCGAGCCTCCATGGAGGGGGGAACTACTCCCTCCTCATGGGAGCAACAGCGGTGATGAAGATGAAGTGTGGAGATGGCACTGGTGTCGATGGAGAAGCCTTCCGGGCGCACTTCCCGGCAAGGTGCCGGAACAGAGACTTCGTCCCCCAGATCTTGGCTTCGCGATGACGGCGGCCTGGAACTTTTCGTGATCGTGGTTTCCCTCCGTAAGGGCTTTCGAAGTGCAGGGGCTTTGGGCCAGGCGAAGAGGCGGCCAGAGGGTCAACGAGGCGACGACACTATAGGGGGCGGCCAGGGCCTGGGCCGCGCCACCATGTCATCTGGGCCCACCAGCCCCCCTCCGCGGCTCTCGGGTGTTCTGGATGCTTCCGGGCAAAATAGGAACTCGGCGTTGGATTTCGTCCAATTCGCAGAATATTTCAAGCACAGGATTTCCCGAAACCAAAAATAGCAAACAGAACTGCACTTCGGCATCTTGTTAATAGGTTAGTTCCGTAAAATGCGTAACACGATATGTAATGTATAAAACATAGGCATCATCAATAATGGGCATGGAACATAAGTAAAATTATCGAGGCTGAGACGTATCGCATCCCGGCTTAGTCGCTCGTCCGGAAAGGTGTAAAACGATAACAAAGATACTTAAGTGACATGCCATCATAACCTTGATTATACTATTTGTAAACATATGTAATGAATGCAGCGATCAAAACAAAGGTAATGATATGAGTAAACAAACGAATCATAAAGCAAAGACTTTTCATGAATAGTACTTCAAGACAAGCATCAATAAGTCTTGCATAGGAGTTAACTCATAAAGCAATAATTCAAAGTAGAGGTATTGAAGCAACACAAAGGAAGATTAAGTTTCAGCGGTTGCTTTCAACTTGTAACATGTATATCTCATGGATAATTGTCAACATAAAGTAATATAACAAGTGCAATATGCAAGTATGTAGGAATCACTGCACAGTTCACACAAGTGTTTGCTTGAGGTGGGAGAGAGATAGGTAAAACTGACTCAACAATAAAAGTAAAAGAAAGTGTCCTTCAAAGAGGAAAGCACCGATTGATATATTTGTGCTAGAGCTTTTATTTTGAAACATAAAGAGAGTATAAAAGTAAAGTTTTGAGGAGGTGTTTGTTATTGTCAATCTAATGGTATGGCACTCTAACCCCTGCCGTATAAACCAAAGAGCTTGCCCCATTTTATTTTTATTTTTGGGTGGCACTCCTTCCAACCTTTCTTTCTCAAACCATGGCTAACCGAATCCTCGAGTGCCTGCCAACAATCTCATACCATGAAGGAGTGCCTTTTTATTTTAGTTTTGATATGATGACACTCTCCCCACCTTTGCTTTCAAGCCATGGCTAACCCAATCCTTCGGGTGCCGTCCAACAATCACATACCATGGAGGAGTGTCTATTTTTGTTAATTAATTTGGGACTGGAAATCCCATTGCCAGCTCTTTTGCAAAATTATTGGATAAGCCGATGAAGCCACTAGTCCATTGGTGAAAGTTGCCCAACAAGATTGAAAGATAAACACCACATACTTCCTCATGAGCTGTTAAAACATTGACACAAATCAGAGGTGAATGATGGAATTTTAAAGGTAGCACTCAAGCAATTTACTTGGAATGGCGGAGAAATACCATGTAGTAGGTAGGTATGGTGGACACAAATGGCATTAATATTGGCTCAAGTATTTGGATGCATGAGAAGTATTCCCTCTCGATACAAGGTTTAGGCTAGCAAGGTTATTTGAAGCAAACTCAAGGATGAACCTGTGCAGCAAAACTCACATAAAAGACATATTGTAAACATTATAAGACTCTACACCGTCTTCCTTGTTGTTCAAAACTCAATACTATATATTATCTAGACCTTAGAGAGACCAATTATGCAAACCAAATTTTAGCAAGCTCTATGTATTTCTTCATTAATGGATGCAAAGTATATGATGCAAGAGTAAACATGAGCACAACAATTGCCAAGTATCACATTATCCAAGACAGTTTAGAATTACTACATGTAGCATTTTCCAATTCCAACCATATAGCAATTTAACGAAGAAGAAACTTCGCCTTGAACATTATGAGTAAAGCCTAAGGACACATGTGTGTCCATATGCAACAGCGGAGCGTGTCTCTCTCCCACAAAGTGAATGCTAGGATCCATCTTATTCAAACAAAAACAAAACAAAAACAAACCGACGCTCCAAGTAAAGAACACAAGATGTGATTGAATAAAAATATAGTTTCAGGGGAGTAAACCCGATGATGTTGTCGATGAAGAAGGGGATGCTCTGGGCATCCCCAAGCTTAGACGCTTGAGTCTTTAAATATGCAGGGGTGAACCACGGGGCATCCTCAAGCTTAGAGCTTTCTACTCCTCTTGATCATAGTATATCACTCTCCTGACCCTTGAAAACTTCCTTCACACCAAACTTCAAGCAAACTCATTAGAGGGTTAGTGCATAATCAAAAATTCATATGTTCAGAGGTGACACAAACATTCTGGACATTGCACAAAACTTCTGAGAGTTAATGGAACAAAGAAACTCATTCAACTTAACAAAAGCGGCAATGCGAAATAAAAGGCAGAATCTGTCAAAAACAAAACAGTCCGTAAAGACGAATTTAAAGATGGCACCAGACTTGCTCAAATGGAAAAACTCAAAACTAATGAAAGTTGCGTACATATCTGAGGATCACGCCCGTAAATTGGCAGATTTTTTCGAATTTTCTACAGAGAACTGTGCCCAGATCCGTGACAGACAGCAATGCTGTTTCTGCGCAGCGATCCCAAATATAACATCAACTTTAACATAGAAACTACTTGGCACAAAAACATGATAAGGAGAGGTTGCTACAGTAGTAAACAACTTCAAGACACAAATATAAACAAAGTACTGTAGCAAAATAACACATGGGTTATCTCCCAAGAAGTTCTTTTCTTTATAGCCATTAAGATGGGCTCAACAGTTTTAAATGATGCACTCGCAAGAAATAGTAAGTTGAAGCAAAAAGAGCATCAAGAGGCAAATTCAAAACACATTTAAGTCTAACATGCTTCCTATGCATAGGAATCTTTGTAAATAAACAAGTTCATGAAGAGCAAAGTAACAAGCATAGGAAGATAAAATAAGTGTAGCTTCAAAATTTCAGCACATAGAGAGGTGTTTTAGTAACATGAAAATTTTTACAACCATATTTTCCTCTCTCATAATAATTTTCAGTAGCATCATGAGCAAACTCAACAACATAACTATCACATAAAGCATTCTTATCATGAGTCTCATGCATAAAATAATTACTACTCCCAAAATATAAGCATAATCAATTTTATTAGTTGTAGTGGGAGCAATTTCAACAAAGTAGCTATCAAATATAGAGGCATATTGTAATCATAATCAAATTTATCCTCCATAACAGGTGGTAACAAAAGACTACTATCACATTACAATCATCATAAATGGGAGGCAAAAGTATCATCAAAGTAAATTTTTCTCCTCAATGCTTGGGGACTAAAATATCATGCTCATCAAAGCCAGCTTCCCCAAGCTTAGGCCCACATTAGGGGCAACAATGGTAAGGTTCAAAGCTATCTATACTAATAACATTCTAATATCATGTATAAGTAAAGTTCCATGGGTTTTAATTCTCTTTCAAAACACATCATGTCCTAATTCGAGATAAAGAACATCTCTCATATTTTTGTTGTTTTCCATTATGCCTAACTAGTAAAAATAAAAACAAATGTCGTAATTGCAGAGTCTAAAGGAAATAGCTGCGAGTACTTCAACGGCGCTGAAAATAGCTTAGTAGCCGAGATCCGTAGGGTGTGTGAGTACCTTTTACCTTTCCTTCCCGGCAAGGCGCCAGAAAATAGTTTGATGTCTACGTGTGCTTCCATTTCCTGTAGATAGTGTTGGGCCTCCAAGTGCAGAGGTTTGTAGAACAGCAGCAAGTTTCCATTAAGTGAATCACTTATCGAACTCAAGGAGGAAGAGGTCAAAGATATCCCTCTCATGCAACCCCGCAAACTACAAAGCAAGAAGTCTCTTGTGTCCCCAACACACCTAATAGGTGCACTAGTTCGCTAAGAGATAGTGAAATACAGTGGTATGAATATGTATGAGCAGTAGCAACGGTGCCAGAAAATAGCTTGCTGGCGTGTAGTTGATGGTGGGAGTATTGCAGCAGTAGTAACGCAGTAAAACAGTAAACAAGCAGCGATAGCAGTATTTAGGAACAAGGCCTAGGGATTAGACTTTCACTAGTGGACACTCTCAACATTGATCACATAACAGAATAGATAAATGCATACTCTACACTTTTTGTTGGATGATGAACACATTGGGTAGGATTACACGAAACCTCAATGCCGGAGTTAACAAGCTCCACAATAATGCTCATATTTTAGTAACTTTTAGTGTAAGATAGATCAAAAGACTAAACCAAGTACTAGCATAGCATGCACACTGTCACCTTCATGCATATGTAGGAGGAATAGATCACATCAATATTATCATAGCAATAGTTAACTCCGCAATCTACAAGAGATCATGATCATAGCATAAACCAAGTACTAACACGGTGCACACACCGTCACCTTTACACACGTGCAGGAGGAATAGAACTACTTTAATAACTTTGCTAGAGTAGCACATAGAGAGTGATACAAAACTCATATGAATCTCAATCATGTAAGGCAGCTCATGAGATTATTGTATTGAGGTACATAGGAGAGAGATTAACCACATAGCTACCGGTACAGCCCAGAGCCTCGATGGAGAACTACCCTCCTCATGGGAGCAGCAGAGGTGATGAAGATGGCGGTGGAGATGGCATCGGTGTCGATGTCGATGGAGAAGCCTTCCCGGGGCACTTCCCTCGTCCCAGGTGGTGCTCTAATGGTAGACTGGTCCCCCGCATCTCGCCTGCGGGTCGACGGCGGCTCCTAATCCTTTTCTCGTGATCGTATCTCCGTATAGGTTTTCGATGGGGCTTTAAATAGGCGAAGAGGCGGCGAGAGGGTCAACGAGGCGACGACACAGGGTGGCGCCGCCAGGGCCCGCCGCGCCACCATGTCATCTCTGGGCCCACCTGTGGCCCTCCGGCGGCTCTCTGGTGTTCTGGATGCTTCCGGGGCAAAATAGGAACCTGGGCGTTGATTTCGTCTGCAATTCCGAGAATATTTCTTGCTGTATTTCAGGGATTTCTCAAACCAAAATAGCGGTAGTGGTCAGAACCTGCACTTCTGCATTTGTTAATAGGTTAGTCTTAAAATGCGTAAATACGATATGCTGCAATGTGTATAAACATGTAGGTATCATCAAAATGTGGCATGGAACATATGAAATTATCGATACGTTGAGACGATCACCCCTTAGCCAAAAATTTCGATCGATAATATCGAGTTTGTGTGCGTAACACCTTTCGCATAAGGAAGAAGGATATCATATACAATACCATGTTAGTAAGTACCTCGAATTAATGAGTACCTACCTTCCTCCTAGGGATAAACTTTATCTTTCCAACTACTGCTCTTTTCTAGTTCATCCACCAGTTTCATTCAACAATTGTTAATCGCCAATGAATCGGGATCCTAAATAGCTAATAGGGAACTCACCTGCCTCCACAACCAAACATATCCGCATATGCGGCAACCGAATTCCGGGCACCACCGGCAGAACACCACTTTTTATGGAAATTTATTTTGAGTCCCGACACTGCTCAAAAAGGACCCAAGATTAACTTGAGATGTCAAGCTTATCGAGGTCATGATCCATAAATAAACTTGAAGCCATTACGATCAAGGGTTGATAGGCCACCATCTGTCGGCCGTGGCGAATAAAACGATGCCATAGGGGATGGCTTATCTTGGGCCGAATGACGCTAGAGGATTCTAGAGGGTTTGTGACTAGAAGGGATGAACTCTGATGGTTCTCAAGAACTTAGCCAAGGCCAGAGGTTGAAGAAGAAAGACACAAGGAAGAACTCACGCTAGATCACTATCTTCATTGATCTCCACAGGTTACAGGTTCAAGCTTACAAGGTTCTCTCTCTATCTTCTCTATTGCTCCGCGCGTATGAAAGAGGCTGCCCCCTCTCCTTATATAGGGGAGAGGGTGGCTTACAAGAACAAGAAACCCTAATGGGATCTTTGACTAGACAAACTACTTTATAAAGATACTTTACAAAGCTACTTTAATCATAGATGACGCCGGGGTCTTCTTTAAACAGGGAGGCTGACGTCCTCCGGCTTCTTTGGCCGTCATCCTCTTCTTTGTCTTCAGGCCTTCGTTTAAAGCTACTTTGCTTAGCTCATCCTTGTCTTTTAGCTCCTGACGGAATCTTTGACCAGCCAGCCAACATGCTTTTCCTTCCGGTGCTTCGGTGTCTTTCCTTCCCGGTTCCGGTATACCCCTCTTGGGGATACCGGCTTAGCTTACTTAGCCAAATTCCTAACTTTGAGTTCCGGTATAAATATTAAACCGGTATCTTGATGGATAAGACCATCCGGTTTGGCATGCCTTTGGCATACCGGGGTCATCCCCCAACATTAGTCCCCGAAGTCTGGCGGATTCTATCCAACAGACCATGCCAGGTTCCCATGTTCTTGTATACCGGTTTTATTTATCCGGCACTCTGCTTGGCTCCGGCATCCTTGCCCGGACTTATGCCCTCTTTCTTTGCAAGGCATTCTCCGGCTGCTTATCTTCCGGCATCTTGTTCATTTAACACTTCCTCGGCGAAGTCGAGAATATATCGGGTCCCGCACCTGTCAGTGACATGCGCACTGTGACTGACGCGCCAGTGTCAGTAGTCACTTCCGTTCGGCTTCCGCGCGCGCATTAATTGATCCACAGCGGATCCCAACCACTTCTCCGGATCCGTGTGTGCCTCCCTGTGGCCCTTCTCTTCCGCGCGTGTATCATCGCGCCACGTGGCGATACGCGGGGCGAACCGTCGCGGCCCACGGGCTGAACCGCTACGGTTCGGCGGTTTTTCAGCCCACCTCTTTTTCTTTATAAGGGCAAACCGCCCCTTCTCCTTCTTCTTCTTCGCATTCTCCCGTTCCTTGCGCACTGCTGCTCCTCGTTCGTACGCCTCCGCCGCTCCATTTGCTTGCTTAAGTTCCGCCGCCGAGCAAATCTTCGCCAGTGCGCCGCCGGACGCCGCCGGACTTCTCCGCGGGAAAAACTTCCGCGGCGCCTTCTTCTCTGCCGCGACATTGAGGTTTCTTCAAGTTCTTCTCCGCCCTCACCGTCGACGGACCTCTACGCCCACGGCAAGCTCGCCCAAACGCCGGCGAACCTCTCCTTCTGCGACTCCGCCGCCTCAGGTTAGGCCTTACCCGCGTTTACTCCTCTTTTGCTTGCAGTTCAGATCTTGAGTTGAAAGCATATTTATTCTTTCCTTTTCTTTGCTTTTTCTCTCCTTCGTAGATCTTCTCGCGGGGGTAGTTCTTGGGGAATTTGTTTTTCCGAGTAGATACCGGAAGCTCTCAAATCTGAATGTCTTCCGAACAATACCCCTCTTCCTCCAGTAACCCGGAAGATCGCGCCTCCGACGGGGTTAGCGCAGATCTAGCCCAGATGGAATCTGACGGCGGCCAAGAACAAGATGCCGGTAGCTCTAGCCAAGCTTCCGGCGCTGATTCTTCCGAGATCACCCGCGGAGCCCTGGATGGGCTCCAGCGTCAGTGAGTATGAGATTGACTGGCTATACCGGTCCCGGAGGATTCCGGAAGGAGTATCCTGCCGGATTCCCGGCGACGAGATCGAGCCGGTGCCCAACCCCGGCGAGTACGTCGTCTTTCTTGCTCATTTTGAGCGCGGCTTCGGCCTCCCCGCTTCTCCCTTTTTCCGGAGTTTCCTTGACTTTTACAAACTCCAACCTCACCATCTTCCCGGCAACGCCATTTTCTATCTTTCTTGCTATGTCTCATGGGAGGCATACATCGGCATCCGTCCCACTCGCGAGACGTTTGCTCGATTCTTCGCCCTTCGGATTAATTCCGTTCAGGGCTTAGACATTCCGAAACCCAAACCCCCCGTACAATGCGGGTCTTGCATCATTGGCTCCCGTCAGGGGAGCCCCTTCTTTAAGTTTTCCGGTCTCGAGTCATGCCGGCTCTGGCAAGGGACCTTTTTCTACGTTAAGAACAACGGCGCCGCAGATCTCATTGATCTGCCTCCTTTTGATCCGGCGCCGCCCACCGAGACTAACTGGAGCTACAATCCGAAGGAGTCTCACAACGAGACAAACCGGATCATACGCTTCATGAAACAGCGGATGAAGGACACCAACATCTGCTCTGACGACATCATCCGCACCTTCATCTCGCGCCGGGTGCTTCCTCTTAAGCGCCGCGCCCTCACAAGATGTGCGAGATATGGCCCCGGCGATCCTACCAAGATCACCGGGCTCCCTCTCAGCAAGAAGGACGTCGTCCTTAAGGCCAGGCAGATCTGCCAGACCTCCATGCCGGAAGACTGGGAATGGGGCCTCCGGCCTCTTAGCTCTACTAACCCTCCGACCCAAGAAGTAAGAAATTACACAACTCGGGTCGGTTCTCCGGAAGCTTTTATTGCGGCTAACCTCTTCTTTCTTTTTTGTTTTTTCAGGCCAAGGACCGTTTCCCCCGCATCGAATCCGACAAGCGAGGCCGTTGCCGGAAGCGCGGTCTCGACAAGTTTGACCCCGACCCCGTCATCTTCTGGCGTGACTTGAAGATGGGCCGGACTCCAGCCGCGCGCCTTGGCAAGGCTCCGCCGGAACCTGCCGGTTCGTCTGATGAACTGACCATCCTTGAGGTAGCTCTTCTTTTATACTTCTCATATTCCTTTGCTATTGTTCTTCTGTAGATGTGCCCTCAGCCAACGTCAACCCACAGGTCCATGAGCATGTGGCGCCGCTGCAGGCCGAGGCAGGCCAAGAGTTTGTGGACAAACTCATGGCCCAGGGCCAGAAGAACAAGACCCCGGCCTCTGATGCCGGCTCAAGCCAACCTCCTCCTGCCAAGCGCTTCCGGACCGAACCTGTCGCGGGTAAGGTCGTTGCCATGAGGCGCCACAAGGGCAAGCAGATGCCGACGGCTACCGGGTAAGGCTTCTCTTTTCTGCTTGTTTTGTTTTCACCGAGTTCTTTTCCGGTTGCTTTTTTCCCAACCTTCTCCTTTTCTCTCTTTCAGCCCCGCGCGCTCAAGCTTGGCCCCAGGCCTGAGGGCTCTGCCGGCTCGGCCAGGACCTCGACTCCTCCTCCTCACTCCAGCCCGGCACCATCTGGTGCCGGCAACACCTCTGCCTCCCCTCTGGGGGGCACAACAAGTTCGGGGCGCGCGGCCCCTACACCGCCAGATCCCCGCGCGGAGGAGGACTTTGCCTCCCCTCCAGAGACCCAAGACACCGGCGCCAGCAACATGGGCGCCGGAAAAGACCCTGCCGGGCGGGCGGAACCCTCTGTTCCTCCCGTCCCTGAGAAGAAGAAAAGGAAGAAAACCTCCTCCAAGACCGCGCCGGAAGCTTCCGCGCCGGAAACTTCAGCACCGACGCCGCCGCCGGAAACCTCCGCTCCTGAGGTAACCGGGCCCACGCCAACGCCTCCACCGACCCAAGGAGCTCCTGCGACCGCGCCTAAGCCGCCGCCGGCGTCCCTCAAGATCACCGACCACCCTGCCGGCGTCCGCGGAAAGGCTAATGATGGCAGTGCCTCAAGCGGCTCGCAGCTCTTTGGGTGCCGCACGTCGGCCTGCTGCCGTGGTGGTCCAAGATAGCCTTCCGGCCTCTTGGGCCGATCGTTGAGCTGGCGCCGGCCAAGACTTGGGGCCTCCTTGCGTCCTGGAATGATATGGACATCTCCGCAGCTATCGCGGTTTGGGAAGGATCGCTTTCCTGCGCCGCGCATTCAGCCGGCCTTAGCTCATCAAGAACACTTCACGCGCTCAGCGCAGGCTGGTGGAAGGAGTTCGACAGCCTGTACGACGCCACCGCCAACGTGGTGGTAAGTTCTCAATCTCCTTTGTAAATTTCCTTGATGCCGGTTTTCTTCTTTTCCGGATCTTGTCTATTCTCCCAGTCCCCGAGTTTTGGGTTTAGAGTGCAACTCTTAGCGCAAAACTTTCTTTTAAAGAATTTCCGAAACCGGCATCTTTCTCATAGTAAACCGCAAACTCCCAGTCCCCGAGTTTTGGGTTGAGAGCTTGCTCTTAGCGCAAAACTTTCTTTTTAAAGATGCCGCAAACTCCCAGTCCCCGAGTTTTGGGCTGAGAGCTTGCTCTTAGCGCAAAACTTACTAGAAATGCACGAAACCGGCATCACCAGTCTCAGTTTCTCGGTTGTAACTTTCTGTTCTTTACTAACATCATTTCCTTAAACAGAGCACGGCCGACGCCCGGAAGGCCCTCTTTGAGGAGCTTCTATGGGAGCACCGGAGCCTTGCTGAGGCGCACAGCAAGTGCCAAGGTAATCTCTTGTGCCTCCGGCATCTTTTTACCGGAAAGTTTTCTTTTCTTTGTTACTTACAAGTTTTTCCATGCAACAGCTATTCCGGAAGCCTCCATTGAGGCCCTCAAAGCCCAGATTGCCACACTCCAAGGTACAACTTCTATCTTTCCGGTTAACTTGCTTCTCTATGTCTCATCTGTCTGTCTTTGTGTTTTTGCTAACATCTTCTTTTTCGGTTGTAGCTGAAAAGAAACAGCTCATCCGGGATCACCAGAAGGCCCTGGAGGCCCAGAAGGAGATCTCCAGAGAGCTCAAGGATCAGGCTATTCAGGCCGGAGTCCGGCATGCTGAGGAGCTGAAGGCCGCTGAAGCTGCCGCGGAGGCCAGG
>JAUUTY010001507.1:0-36350 GCA_030979885.1 Lolium multiflorum
CTCGCCGCTATCGCAAACTCCACCCGGGACAATTGCTCCGCACTCTCGCTCTGGACGGGAAGTGCTCTTTAAGCCATCTCCATCACCCGCCACCCGCTCCATCATGCTCCGTGAGCAGTTCCCCCATGGACTACGGGTTCTAGCCGTAGCTAGTTGGCATTCTCTCCCCCATATGTACTTCAATACAATGATTTCATGAGCTGCCTTACATGATTGAGATTCATCTCGATGTAATCGGTGTTGTGTTTGTTGGGATCCGTTGTGATACATTATGATTAGTCTATCTATGAAGTGGGAAGTTATTGTTGCTGCAATCTTGTTGTGCTTTAATGCTTGTCACTAGGCCCGAGTGGCATGATCTTAGATTTAAGTTCTCTATACTTATTGCTTAGATTGTATCTACAAGTTGCTGCACATGTCTATGTCCGGAACTCCGAGGCCCCAAAGTGATAGAAATTGGGACAACCGGAGGGGAAGACGGTGATGTGAGGATCACATGTTTTCACGGAGTGTTAATGCTTTGCTCCTGTGCTTCTTAAAAGGAGTACCTTAATTTACAGTAGTTTCCCTAGAGGCCCACTGCCACCGGCTGGTAGGAAAAAAGATGTTGTACAAGTTTCTCATTGCGAGCATGTATGATTATATATGGAAAACATGCCTACATGATTAATAATCTTGATGTTCTGTCTTAATGCTATTTTAATCCTATCAATTGCCCAACTGTAATTTGTTCACCCAACACTTGTTATTGGAGAGTTACCACTAGTGTATAGTCAAACCCCGGTCCATCTCGCATCATCATATACTCGTTCTATGTCACTGGAAGTAACTATTTTCTCGTGCCATTGCTCTCATATTGCTATTACTGCTGCTGTGTTACTGTTACTACTGCTCTCATATTACTGCTGCTTTCACATCACCCCCGTTACTAGTGCTTTTCCAGGTGTAGCTGAATTGACAACTCAGTTGTTAAGGCTTATAAGTATTCTTTACCTCCCTTGTGTCGAATCAATAAATTGGGTAATACTTCCCCTCGAAGACCGTTGCGATCCCCTACTGGTGGGTCATCAAGACTATTTTCTCGCGCCAAGCAAGTGTGGAGGCACAGCTCTACCGCAAGTTCACCTCGGGTAGTACACTCAACCTCTCTCTCTCTCGTTTTTATTTTATTTTTTTGTCTTGCTAGTTTGTTTTTGTCTAGTTTCTTTGTGCTTAGTTTATTTCTGTCTAGTTTTATTTTGCTTAGTTTACTTTTGTCTAGTTTATTTTTGTCTTGTTTTATTTTCCCTATATAACCCAAAAATCCATAAAAATTTGAAAAACCTAAAAATTAAAAAACTGCTATTATGGGAGAACCTACAACCTATTTGGAGCTTATAGAATTATATAATAATTATAGAGAATCAAGAACGGGAAAAGTTATGAGTGCTGTGATAGAAAAATTAAATACAATTGCTAAAATCTTGCTTAAACGCCATGATATAAACTACTGTTGCTCTAAACAAGATACTAAACATCTTAAATTTCAATGTGGCTTTAGTGAGGAAATTTTAATTAAGAACTATAATTGGAATAGCTATATTCATTTTGGGTTCAAAGAGGTAGAACAATTTGTCATATTTATGGGAGCCTCTGAGATAGAATCATTCATGTCTAAAAATTATGAAACTTGTGTTGCTTGTCATGACCTTAAAGATTATGTCTCTTCTATCCTTGATTATTGCACAGAAAATTTCAGCAATAATTGTTATATCATTGATTATAAAGAGATCATTAATGCACAAGAATGCACTCACAATTTGCAGAAACCAAAGGAAGAAGAAATTGATGAACCTGAAAGCTCATTGGATGAAAAAGAGGAGGAAATTGATGAACCCGAAAGCTCATTGGATGAAAAAGAAGAGGAGAGTGATGAACAAAAGGAGGAAGAATAGATTAGCTACCCATGCCAACCTTCTAATGAGAGTAACTCTTTATCTCTTACACTATTTGATTGTCCTCCATGCTTACCGAAAGAGGATGAATGTTATATGCCTGTGGATTCTCTTGAAATATTACCTATGAGTAAAACTTGTGAGAATAATTATGCTACTATTATCTATGATAATCCATGCTACTTTGATAAATCTTATGATAATGCTTTGTTTGTGCCTGGATGTCGAAATGCATGGTACTAAAGAGTTTTGCTTGGCAAATGTTTATGATAAATCTCTAGATGATGGTCCTATGTTACTTGATAATATTAATTGTACTACTAATGAAAATGGGATTGAGAGTTCTTAAGTTTATCTATGAGTCCCATATCTTTTGAGATTGATCAATCATCTTGTTATATTATTGATAAAAGTGGGTTTGAAAGTTTTAATCCTATTATTTCCGAGCTTGATAAAAATTATGTGTTTGTGAATCATGAAAAGCATGCTTTATGTGATAGTTATGTTGTTGAGTTTATCCATGAAGCTACTGAAAATTATTATGAGAGAGAGGAAAATATGGTTGTAGAAATTTTCATGGTACTAAAACACCTCTCTATATGCTGAAAATTTTGAAGTTACTCTTGTTTTATCTTCTTGTGCTTGTCACTTTGTTCTTCATGAATTTATTTGTGTACAAGATTCCTACGCATAGGAAGTGGGTTAGACTTAAATGTGTTTTGAACTTGCTTTTTGATGCTCTCTTTGCTTCAACTCTCATCCTTATTTGCATGATACTAAAACACCTCTCTATATGCTGAAAATTTTGAAGTTACTCTTGTTTTATCTTCTTGTGCTTGTCACTTTGTTCTTCATGAATTTATTTGTGTACAAGATTCCTATGCATAGGAAGTGGTTTACTTAAATGTGTTTTGAACTTGCTTTTTGATTCTCTTTGCTTCAACTCTCATCCTTATGTGAGCATCATTAAAATTGCCTCAGCCCATCTTAATGGCTATAGCAGCACTTCTTGGGAGATAACCCATGTGTTTATTTTGCTACCGTTTTGTTGTGTCTTTGGAAGTTGTTACTATCAGAAAGGCTTGACTCCTTATCTTTATTTTATTGCATTGTTGTGCCATGAAGTCTCTAATAGAAGGTTGATACTAGATTTGGATTTTCACAGAAACAGATTTCTATCTGTCACGAACTGGGCATATTCTCTCAGAGGAACCCAGAAAATCTGCCAATTTGCGGCGTGATCCCCAGATATGTACTAACTTTCATTAGTTTTGAGTTTTCTGATTTGAGCAACGGAAGTACCATTTTAAAATTGTATGACATCATGCTCTGCTTAAGTATTCTGTCTCCTCGTTTTTTGCATTGTCTCTGTGGATTTTAAGTGAGGCTTTCTAGACGTGGGAGATGTAGCTAATGTTTTATTGAGTTCTTGCAATATGTCACTACAGGGCCAAAGTGGATTAAAGTTTTTGAGTACTAACCTCTAATGAAGTTTATGAGAAGTTTGGTGTGAAGGAAGTTTTCAAGGGTCAAGAGGAGGATGATATATGATCAAGAAGAGTGAAAAGCTCAAGCTTGGGGATGCCCCGTGGTTCATCCCTGCATATTTCAAGAAGACTCAAGCGTTTAAGCTTGGGGATGCCCAAGGCATCCCTTCTTCATCAACTTATCAGGTTTCTTCTATTGAAACTATATTTTTATTCGGTCACATCATATGTGCTTTACTTGGAGCGTCTGTGTGCTTTTATTTTGTTTGTGTTTGAATAAATTCGGATCCTAGCAATCCTTGTGTGGGAGAGAGACACGCTCCGCTTTTTCATATGAACAATGGTGTTCTTAGCTTTATTTTAATGTTCATGGCGGAGTTGAAAACTGCTGCACTTATTGTTATTTGGTTGGAAACAGAAAATGCTTCATATTGTCTTGGATAATTTGATACTTGGCAATTGTTTTGAGCTCTCAAGTAGATCATGCATCATGTAGTTTAAACCTATTAGTGGAGAAATATCGTAGAGCTTGTTGAAATTGGTTTGCATGATTGGTCTCTCTAAGGTCTAGATATTTTCTAGTAGAAGTGTTTGAGCAACAAGGAAGACAGTGTAGAGTCTTATAATGCTTGCAATATGTTCTTATGTAAGTTTTACTGTACCGGTTCATACTTGAGTTTGCTTCAAACAACCTTGCTAGCTCAAACCTTGTACTGAGAGAAAGGTTTCGCATCCAAACCTTGAGCCAAAACCTATGCCATGTGTGTCCACCATACTACCTACTATGTGGTATTTCGCCATTCCAATAAATACTTTATGTGCTACCTTTAAACAATTCAAAAGCTATCATCTCTTATTTGTTTAATGTTTTATAGCTCATGAGGAAGTATGTGGTGTTTATCTTCAATCTTGTTGGGCGGACTTTCACCAATGGACTAGTGGCACATCCGCTTATCCAACAGACTTTCATAATAAGAGCTGGCAACGGGGTTCCCAACCCCCACACAACTTTCATTAATAATTATCTTCACATGTTTTGCCCTGATTTATCAGGAAGCAACTTAATTTTGCAATAGACACTCCTCCATGGTATGTGAATGTTGGAAGGCACCCGAGGATTCGGTTAGCCATGGCTTGTGAAAGCAAAGGTTGGGGGGAGTGTCATCCATAATAAAACTAAAATACATGTAAACAAAAGAGAAGGGGATGATCTACCTTGCTGGTAGAGATGCCGGCCCTCCATGGGAGCCGCTCTTGGAAGGTCCGTTTGGCAAGGGGGTTAGAGGCCCGTCACCATTCGCTGACAACAACAAACACCTCTCAAAATTTTACTTATGCTCTCTATATGATTTCAAAACTTGGAAAAGCTCTAGCACATGATTTAATCCCTGCTTCCTTCTCTGCGAAGGGTCATTCTTTTACTTTTATGTTGAGCCAGTTTTTACCTACTTCCTTCCATCTTAGAAGCAAACACTTGTGTCAACCGTGCATTGATTCTTACATACTTGCTTATTTTCATTCATCATATTACTTTGTGTTGACAATTATCCATGAGATATGCATGCATGTTGAAAGTTGAAAGCAACCGCTGAAACTTAAATCTTCCTTTGTGTTGCTTCAATACCTTTACTTTGAATTTATTGCTTTATGAGTTAACTCTTATGCAAGACTTTTTGATGCTTGTCTTGAAAGTACTATTCATGAATTTTTTTTGCTATATGTTATCTATTTGTTAGCAACTATAGATCATTGCCTTGAGTCACTTCATTCATCTCATGTGCTTTGCAATAGTATGATTAAGATTATGTTGGTAGCATGTCACTTCAGAAATTATTCTTTTTATCGTTTACCTACTCGAGGGCGAGTAGAACTAAGCTTGGGGATGCTTATACGTCTCCAACGTATCCATAATTTTTGATGTTCCATGCTTGTTTTATGACAATACCTACATGTTTTGCTCACACTTTATAATGTTTTTATGCTTTTTCCGGAACTAACCTATTAACAAGATGCCACAGTGCCAGTTCCTGTTTTCTGCTGTTTTTGGTTCCAGAAAGGCTGTTCGGGCAATATTCTCGGAATTCGACGAAACGAAGACCCAACCTCCTATTTTTCCCGGAACCTTCCAGAAAGTCAAAGGGGGACCAGAGGAGGGCCACAGGGGGCCCACACATGTGGCTGGCGCGGCCCAGGGGGGGCGCGCCGCCCTGTTGTGTGGCGGCTCCGTACCCCCTCCGACTCCGTCTCTTCCATAGCCCTTTCGACCTAAAAACGCGATACCGATTGACGAAACTCCAGAAAGCTCCAGAGGCGCCGCCGCCATCGCGAAACTCCAATTCGGGGACAGAAGTCTCTGTTCCGGCACCCTGCCGGGACGGGGAAGTGCCCCCGGAAGCCATCTCCATCAACGCCACCGCCTCCATCATGCTCCGGGAGTAGTTCCCCCATGGACTACGGGTTCTAGCTGTAGCTAGTTGGTATTCTCTCCCCCATGTACTTCAATACAATGATCTCATGAGCTGCCCACATGATTGAGATTCATCTGATGTAATCGGTGTTGTGTTTGTTGGGATCCGATGGATTGTTACATTATGATTAGTCTATCTATAAAGTTTGTGAAGTTATTGTTACTGCAATCTGCTATGCTTAATGCTTGTCACTAGGCCCCGAGTGGCATGATCTTAGATTTGAGCTCTACAATTATTGCTTAGATTGTATCTACAAGTTGTTTGCACATGTCTATGTCCGGAACCCGAGGCCCAAAGTGACAAAAATTGGGACAACCGGAGGGGAAGGCGTAGGTATGAGGATCACATGTTTTCACTGAGTGTTAATGCTTTGCTCCGGTGCTCTATTAAAAGGAGTACCTTAATTTCCAGTAGATTCCCTAGAGGCCCGGCTGCCACCGACTGGTAGGACAAAAGATGTTGTACAAGTTTCTCATTGCGAGCACGTATGACTATATATGGAAAACATGCCTACATGATTAATAATCTTGATGTTCTGTCTTAATGCTATTTCAATCCTATCAATTGCCCAACTGTAATTTGTTCACCCAACACTTGTTATTTGAGAGTTACCACTAGTGTAGAAGGAACCCCGGTCCATCTCTCATCATCATATACTCGTTTCTATATGACATTCGAAGTAGTATCAACTATTTTCTCGTGCCATTGCTCTCATATTGCTATTACCGCTGCCGTGTTACCGTTACTACCGCTCTCATACCGTCGCTTTCACATCACCCCTGTTACTAGTGCTTTTCCAGTTGCAGCTGAATTGACAAATTTAGCTTGTTAAGGCTTATAAGTATTCTTTACTCTCCTTGTGTCGAATCAATAAATTGGGTAATACTTCTCTCGAAAGACTGTGGCGATCCCCTATACTTGTGGGTCATCATTGATTTCATTCAATTCCGAGAATATTTCCTTACTAGGATTTCAGAAACCAAAAACAGCACAGAAAACAGGAACTGGCGTTTCGGCATCTTGTTAATAGGTTAGTGCCGGAAAATGTATAATAATGCTGTAAAGTATGTATAAAACATTGTAAGTATTGTCATAAAAGTAGTATGGAACATAAGAAACAGACATGCTGAGACGTACTGCCATCCGATAATCTAAAATAATTTCTCAAGTGACATGCTACCAAATATAATCTTGATCAACATTATTGTAAAGCAGATGAGATGAATGAAGTGTGAAACAAAAGATTGCTAACAAAGATAATGACTAAACAAAATGAATCATATAGCAAAACTTTTTCATGAATAGTACTTTCAAGACAAGTATCAACAAGACTTGCATAAGAGCTAACTCATAAGCAATAAATTCAAAGTAGAATGCATTGAAGCAACACAAAGGATGATTAAGTTGCAGCAATTGCTTTCAACTTGTAACATGTATATCTCGTGGATATTTGTCAACATAGAGAAGTATAACAATAGGTAAATATGTAAGAATCAATGCACGCTAATTACAAGTGTTTGCTTCAAGATAGAAAGAAGTAGGTAAACCGACTCAACATAAAGTAAAAGAATGGCCTCAGAGGAAAGCATGGATTACTATTTTTGTGCTAGAGTTTTTGTTTGAAAACATAGAAACAATTTTGTCAACGGTAGTAATAATTCATATGTGCTATGCATAATACTTCCTACAAATTGCATGTCTCATGCATAGAGTACTAATAGTGCTCGCACCTTGTCCTACTTAGCTCGGAAAACACGGATTATCATTGCATAACATATGTTTCAACCAAGTGTCACAAAGGGGTACCTCTATGCCGCCTGTACAAAGGTCTAAGGAGAAAGCACGCATTGGATTTCTCGCTTTTGATTATTCTCAACTTAGACATCCATACCGGGACAACATAGACACCAGATAATGGACTCCTCTTTTAATGCTTAAGCATTCAACAACAAATAATATTCTCATAAGAGATTGAGGTTGTATGTCCAAACTGAAACTTCCACCATATGCATACTCAAACCATTTGATCATGAAATCCACTACTTCAGACAAGACGAACATGCATAGCATCTCACATGATATCCAACAAAGATAAAGTTGATGGCGTCCCCAGAAAACATGGTTACCGCCCAACAAGCAACTTATAAGAATTAAGACACATAACTACATATTCATCACAATAGTTTTTAAGCTATTTGTCCCATGAGCTATATATTGCAAAGATAAAGGAATGAAATTTTAAAGGTAACACTCAAGCAATTTACTTTGAACAAGTGTAGGTAAATACCACATAGTAGGTGATATGGTGGACAAAAATGGCATGGGTTTTGGCTGAAGGTGTTTGGATGCACGAGAAGCATTTCTTCCTCTCAGTATAAGGTTTGGGCTAGCAAGGTTGTTGGAAGCAAACACAAGTATGAACAGTTACAGGAAAACTTACACAAGAACATATTGGAAGCATTATAAGACTCTACATCGTTTCCTTGTTGTTCAAACACTTACCCGAAATTATCTAGACTAGAGAGACCAATCATGTAAACCAAATTTCAACAAGCTTTACGGTAGTTCTTCATTAATAGATTAAACTACATGATGCAAGAGCTTAAACATGATCTATGAGAGCTCAAACAATTGCCAAGTTATTCCAAACCATATGCAGCATTTTATGATTCCAACCAAATAGCAATTTAACGAAGCAATTTCAGCCTTCGCCATAAACATTAAAGCACAATTAAGAACACAAGTGTTCCATATGAAAAAGCGGAGCGTAATATCTCCAATATAAGAATGATGGGATCCAACTTTATTCAAACCAAAATGAAAATAAAGCAAACCGACGCTCCAAGTAAAGAACATAGGATGTGATGGAATAAAAATATAGTTTCACTAGAAGTGACCTGATAATGTTGTCGATGAAGAAGGATGCCTTGGGCATCCCCAAGCTTAGATGCTTGAGTCTTCTTAAAATAAGCAGGGATGAACCACCGGGGCATCCCCAAGCTTAGACCTTTCACTCTTCTTGATCATAGTATATCATCTTCTTCTCTTGACCCTTGAAAACTTCCTCCACACCAAACTTTAAGCAAACTCATTAGAAGGTTAGTGCATAATCAAAAATTCACATATTCAGAGGTGACACAATCATTCTTAACACTTATGGACATTGCACAAAGCTTCTGAAAGTTAATGGAACAAAGAAACTCATTCAACATAGCAAAAGCGGCAATACGAAATAAAAAGGCAGAATCTGTCAAAAACGTAACAGTCCGTAAAGACGAATCTGGCAGGGGCACTTAACTTGCTCAAATAGAAAAACTCAAAACTAATGAAAGTTGCGTACATATATGACGATCACGCTCGTAAATTTGCAGATTTTTTTGATTTTTCTACAGGGAAATCTGTACGAATTCGTGACAGACAGCAATGATGTTTCTGCGCAGCGATCCAAATCTAGCATCAACTTTAGCATAGAAACTTTACTTGGCACAAAAACATGATAAGGAGAGGTTGCTACAGTAGTAAACAACTTCCAAGACTCAACAATACAGTAAATAAAATGAAACTTGGGTTATCTCCCAAGAAGTGCTTTTTTTAACGCCTTTCAGCTAGGCGCAGAAAGTGCAAATCAAGTAACATCAAGAGAAGAAGCATCAACATTATTACTTTTCTTACAAACACAACTTGTTGCAGAGGGTACCTTAGATGCTCCATTATCTAAATTTTCTATGGTGGTGCTAGGGGTTTTATCAATTTTAGGCCTATAATAATTCTTTGGTTTAGGCACCTTAGAGGCATACATGAATTTTTGCTCTTTACCCACATAGCTTTCTCCTTAAACTTAAGAGAAGAAAAAGTTGAACCCAAGGTTCCCATAGCCTTTTCAAGTTCACCAATCCTATTGATTTGATTATCATGGACAACACAAGTTCCTAGGACACCAATTCTTTCATCAATTCTTCCTAAGGATTTATCAAGTTCATCAGTTTTATCAAGTAACATTTCCAATTTAGGTTTCCAACACTTGGAAAATTTTTCTCTATGGTTTCCAATTTTTCATAACATCCTCAAGAGAGATTTCAATTTTAACTTCATTAACAAGTGGTATTCCAACTAGACTCTCAATGATGCAACTAGCTTCTAAAGCGGGAGTACCTAGGAAATTACCTCCCGAAAGAGTATCAAGAACATACCTATTCCAACTAGATAAGCCAACATAAAAATTCCTAAGAAGGATAATAGTGGAGTGTTTCTTAATGCACCTATGATGAGCATTACTAATTCTGTACCAAGCATCTTTAAAACTTTCTCCACCTTGTTGCTTAAAAGAACGAACTTCAACTTCAGGATTACTCATTATAACAGTAATAAAAGTAAACTAGGCAAGTAGAATAAAGACAAGTAACTAATTTTTTTGTATTTTTGATATAGAAGCAAACAAGACAGAAAGTAAAGTAACTAATTTTTTTGTGTGTTTTTAGATATGAAGCAAACAAGACAGTAACAAAGTAAAGTAAAGCAAGACAAAACAAAGTAAAGAGATTGGAAGTGGAGACTCCTTGCAGCGTGTCTTGATCTCCCCGGCACCGGCGGAAAGTGTTGTCAAGGTGTAGTCGATACGTCCTTGGGAACCCCAAGAGGAAGGTGTGATGCGCACAGAAGTTTCCCTCAGCAAGAAACCAAGGTTATCGAATCAGTGGGAGCCAAGAAGCACGTGAAGGTTGTTGGTGGAGAAATGTAGTGCGGCGCAACACCAGAAACCGGCGCCAACGTGGAACCCGCACAACACAATCAAGATACTTTGCCCCAACGTAATGATTGAGGTTGTCAATCTCACCGGTCTTGCTGAAACAAAGGATTAGCGTAACGAGTGGAAGATGGTGTTTGTTTGCAAAGAACAATAAGAACAATAATTGCAGTAGAATGTATTCAGATGTAAAAGAATGGACCGGGGTCCACAAGCTCACTAGTGGTGTCTCTCCAATAAGATAACTAACATGTCGGGTGAACAAATTACAGTGGGCAATTGACAAATCAAGATTCAATACATATCAACGATAATTACTATATGATTTAATCAGTGGCATTACGACAAAGTACATAGACCGCTATCCAACACATGCATCTATGCCTAAATAATCCACCTTCGGGTTAGCATCCGCACCCTCCAGTATTAAGTTGTAAACAACAGATAATTGCATTAAGTATGGTGCATAATGTAATCAACACAAATATCCTTAGACAAAGCATCAATGTTTTATCCCTAGTAGCAACAGCACATCCACAACCTTAGAACTTTCCGTCACTGTCCAGATTCAATTGAGGCATGAACCCACTATCGACATAAATACCTCCTCTTGGAGTTACAAGTATCAACTTGGCCAGCCTCTACTAGCAACGGAGAGCATGCAAGAACATAAACAACACATATATGATAGATTGATAATCAACTTAACATAGTATTCTAGATTCATCGGATCCCACCAAACACAACATGTAGCATTACAATAGATGATCTTGATCATGTTAGGCAGCTCACAAGATCTATAACAATGATAGCACAAGCGGAGAAGACAACCATCTAGCTACTTCTATGGACCCATAGTCCAAGGATGAACTACTCACACATCAATCCGGAGGGGGCATGATGATGAGAGTCCGGTGATGATTCCCCTCTCCGGCAGGGTGCCGGAGGCGATCTCCTGAATCCCCGGAGATGGGATTGGCGGCGGCGGCGTCTCTGGAAGGTTTTCCGTATCGTGGCTCTCGGTACAGGGGTATTCACGACGAAGGCTTTAAGGAAGGGCAACGCTGGGGGCCACACGAGGCCCCACACGCTAGGGCCGCGCGCCTTAGTGTGTCGGCACCTCGTGGCCCCACTTCCTTCCCCTCGGTCTTCTGGAAGCTTCGTAAAAATAGGACCCCGGGCGTTGATTTCGTCCAATTCCGAGAATATTTCTTACTAGGATTTCTGAAACTAAAAACAGCAGAAACAGCAACTGGCGCTTCGGCATCTTGTTAATAGGTTAGTGCCGGAAAATGTATAATAATGCTGTAAAGTATGTGTAAAACATTCAAGTATTGTCATAAAAGTAGCATGGAACATAAGAAATTATAGACACGTTTGAGACGTATCAGTTGCTACACAAAACACCCTATTTTTGGGACTCAGAAAATGAAAATAACTTGTGGGTACGACGAAAAGAAGATCATCCTCCTGCAACATTGTTCGCCATTCCAAGATGCACATGTGTGCATAATATGGGCACATTATCACAAATTATGCCATGAATCTAGCCATAACATTGGTCGTTCGGCCTAAAGCCATGAAACATCGAACATGATAGCTCATTTCTGAGAAGGTTTTTTGAGATATTTGCAATATTCCAAGTTTATATTTTTCGTTTCAACTATGTCACATAATAAGAAACGACGCGATGGTTTTCATATTGTTTTGATCATTTTTGAATTTCTATGCGTGTTTCAAACTATGGTCAAAATCGTTAGAAAAATCTTAGCTCGGGGATGAGCCTCGCTAAACTTGCACTGGATCTCTGATGAAATAGCATATTGTGAATCTAAAAATATTTTTCCAAAAAATCATGAGCATTAGATCATGTACATGTAGTTCAAATCTGGCCGACTTCCTACCGATTGGCAGGAATTTGTCTTTTTCACGAGGGGTGGACGGAAAACGTTTTAGATATCCCGTTGAGAAATTGTGTATGTAAGGTGGTCTAGTATTTTTAAAAATGTGCCATTGTGAAACTTTCATTTGGTGGTTGCTTCACAAAACACCCTGTTTTCGGACTCGGAAAATGGAAAATAGCTTTTTGGTGCGACGAAATGAAGCTTCCGCTGCAAGATTGTCGCCATCCCACGATGCACATTTGCACAATATGGGCATATTATCACAACTATGCGACGATTTTAGCCATAACATTGGTCGTTCGGCATGAAAACCATGAAACATCGCACATGATAGCTCATTATTTAGAACATTTTTTGAGAAATTTGCAATGTTCCAAGTTTGATATTTTTTCAAGATAGACCTTATTTTTCTGAAAATTTTGATATATTATTTGTATTTTTCTAAATTATAATGATTTAGTTATGATTTTACTAAGATTAATGTGGTAAATGAGAAATAGTTATGCCAACGGCTTTACCGCTTCCACATGCTCGATGTCGTTACCTCGCCATTACGGGGGAGAGGCTGTGTCGACGGTCGAAACTATGCTTGGTTGCCGCTGCACTTGGCTTCCGTGCCGTTGACTTTTCTATGCCGACGGCTTGCGTGTTGGCTCCGGAACAGGCCCCGTGCCGATAGCCTTGACATTTAGACGTCGGTACGTAGGATGGTTGTTGGCACCTTGTACGTTTCCTATAGTGTATACTCTCGCGTTCATCGGCCATTGAAACCGTCATGTTCACTCGATGGTACCCCTGAGGATGGATACTCAATGAGGGGGGAGAAGTAGGGCTATAGGGCTGGAGAGCACTCGTGATGGTCGTACTCGATTTACCGAGCTTTGGAACACCCGCCGAGGACAGGGCTCACGCTGCTTGTCTGAATTATCCGGGTGCTTTCACTTGTTACAATGAGTTGTAGTTGTGCCTCTAGGCTCCCAAAATCCGGCTTATATAGGAGCCCGAAACTAGGATTTACACGGAGAGTCCTACCCGGAATAGAAGTTACGTAACTACGGAATATTATATTGCCGTGCACGTCAATAATCCACATATTCCTAACTTGCCGTCATGGATCCGGTTTCCTTCATGGGCCTTCACGGATCTGACTCCTGGCATAGACCTTCGGATCCGGCTACCTTCATGGGCTTCGGATCCGGCTACCTCGCAGGTCGGATCCGGCTACCTTTGTAGGTCGGTTCGGATCCGGCTCCTTGTTCCTGGGTTGGACATCTTCCATCTTGATCAACAACAACTGGGCCGCCCGGTGGGCCATATGCCATCACCACCATCTGTGGGCCACCCGGGCTTGCCGGAATCGGACCATGTCGATGGTATACCTATGAAGTATATCCACGAACACTTTTGCTATTGTTTTGCCTCTAATTTGTGTATTTTGTGCAAAAATCCAACTTTCAGGAAAATCCTCGGAATTTATGCGAAAGGTCTTATTTTCCCAGAATATTGACGGAGCCAGAAGGGCAAGCCGTGGGGGTCCCGAGGCCCCCACACACTAGGCCGGCGCGCCCAGGGGGGTGCCGCCGCCGCCTCGGCGGCCCCCCGACGCTCCCCTTTCGACTACAAAGTCCCTTCGACCTAAAAACGCCAGGGGGTTCGACCATATTTCCAGAGACCATCCAGTACGCCGCCTGATGACCCACAAGTATAGGGGATCGCAACAGTCTTCGAGGGAAGTATTACCCAATTTATTGATTCGACACAAGGGGAGACAAAGAATACTTGTAAGCCTTAACAGCGGAGTTGTCAATTCAGCACCTGGAAATAGACTTGCTCGCAAGAGTTTATCAGTAGTAACAGTTTTATAGCAGTAGGAATAGTAAAATAACAGCAGAGTGTGAAATAAAGACAGCAGTAGTGATTATAGTAAACAGCAGGATTAAAATACTGTAGGCACAGGGACGGATTTAACGGGCGTTGCATGGATGAGAGAAACTCATGTAACAATCAAAGCAGGGGCATTTGGCAGATAATAATAAAACGGTATCCAAGTACTAATCAATCAATAGGCATGTGTTCCATATTTAGTCGTACGTGCTCTCGCAATGAGAAACTTGCACAACATCTTTTGTCCTACCAGCCGGTGGCAGCCGGGCCTCTAGGGAAACTACTGGAAATTAAGGTACTCCTTTAATAGAGTACCGGAGCAAATCATTAACACTCCGTGAACACATGTGATCCTCACATCACTACCATTCCCTCCGGTTGTCCTGTCACTTCGGGGCCATTGGTTCCGGACAGCGACGTGTGTATAAACTTGCAGGTAAGATCATAAACAACGAATATCTTCATGAATCAATAACATGTTCGATCTGAGATCATGGCACTCGGGCCCTAGTGACAAGCATTAAGCATAACAAGTTGCAACAATATCATAAAAGTGACATCTACGGATACTAGGCACTATGCCCTAACAATCTTATGACTATTACATGACCAATCTCATCCAATCCCTACCATCCCCTTCAGCCTACAGCGGGGGAATTACTCACACATGGATGGGGGAAACATGGCTGGTCGATGGAGAGGTTGGTGATGGCGGTGAAGATCTCCTCCAATTCCCCGTCCCGGCGGAGTGCCGTAACGGAGACTTCTGGCTCCCCGCGACGGAGTTTCGATGTGGCGGTCGAGGGTTTCGGCGACTTCGACTTCTCCCGTGCGTTTTAGGTCGAACCCGATAAGTAGTCCGAAGGAGGGCGTCGGAGGCCTGGCCGAGGGGGCCACACCATAGGGCCGCGCGCCCCCCAGGCCGCGCCGCCTTATGGTGGGGGCCCTCGGGCCCCTCCGTCTTCGGCTCCGTCAGTATTCTGGTAAAATAGGGCCTTCGCATAAATTCCGAGGATTTTCCCCGAAAGTTGGCTTTCCACAAAAACGAGACACCAGAGCAATTCTGCTGAAAACAGCGTTAGTCCGTGTTAGTTGTATCCAAAATACACAAATTAGAGACAAAACAATAGCAAAGTGTTCGGGAAAGTAGATACGTTTTGGACGTATCACCGCCGCCATGCGAAATCGCCGGGGACCCGTAAACTCCGTTCCGCACCGCCGGACGGGAATTGGAGGGGATCTTCACCGCCATCACCACCGACGCCCTCCATCGACCAGCCATGTTTCCCCCATCCATGTGTGAGTAATTCCTCCGTAGGCTGAAGGGGATGGTAGGGATTGATGTGATTGGTCATGTAATGACGGTACCCTGAGGGGGATCCTCACGAGGGGGAGAAGAAGTAGGGGCCATAGGGCGGAGTGCACACGGGACGGTGGTACGCGAGTTACCCAGCGGAACACTCGCACGATGACAGGGTACTGCTGCTTGTCTGGAATTATCTGGGCGCTTTCGCGTTGTTACAATGAGTTGTGGTTGTGCCTCTAGGGCTCCGGGATCCGGCTTATAAAGGCGCACGGATCTAGGGTTTACATGGAGAGTCCTAGCCGATTACAGATAGCCTAACTACGGTACAATATCTTGCCGTGCACGTCACGGATCCGCCTTCCTTATATGTCGTACTGGATCCGGGTTCCTACTGGGCCTCCATGGATCCGGGTTACTCCCAAGGTCGGTCGGATCCGGCTTCCTGTTCCTGGGCCGGACATCTTCCGTCAGGATCAACAGCAACTGGGCCGCCCGATGGGCCACATGCCTCATCACCGTCTGTGGGCCACCCGGGCTTGCCGGATCTAGGCACCGTCGATGGTACACCCATGAAGTATACCCACAACAGTAGCCCCCAGAGTTCTCCGAGTTTCGCCTGCAGTTTCCGCCATGCTTTTGCCGTGAGTTTCCGGCATCGTTGGTAACGCGGAGAAACTTGAAGAGCTCCAACTTTGCATTTTCTTCTTTTCCCAACTTTCAGTCGGAAAATGCTCCCATCCTGCGGGACTTCATCCATCGACATTCCAAAGAACATTTCCGGGTTACTCCCTGCTCGCGAATGGAAGCTAACTTACTCTCACGCAATTACCCGGAATCTTAAAAGACTCAAACGGTTCCGCCAATTCTGGCGCCATTTTCGCGCGATTTCTGCGGTAACTTATCTCTAGCCATTTTTACCGTTAGGGTTTGGGACACGTGTCACGCATCCAACGGCGCAACGCTTGCGTTCCGACCACAGGATGCGGAGCACGAATCTTATCCCTTCAGCCTATAAATATCCACCGTCGAGGCCCCTTACCCTCATTCACCCCCTTCTCACCTCTCTGCCGAGCGCCGCCCGTGAGCTCTTCCTCCGCCGCGCCGGATCCTGCCGGAATAGTCGCCGGAGCTTCGCCGGAGCGAATCCACCACCGCAGTGTTCTTCGTGTTCTTAACTCCGGCGAGCCACCGCGCGGAAAACTCGTCGCCGGCAGCTCAGGCCACCGCATTCGCCATTACGGTAAGTCTTCGAGCTTCACTCTTACGCCGTAGTTGGTAGGGGTGAATTTTGGGAAGACGACGTGGGATCCGACTAAAGAAAGTTTCCGCCAAACCCTTTTTCTTCAGATGTCTTCAACGACTCCGCCTCCGACCTCGGAACCAATCATGGCGACCCCAATCTCCTCCGCCCCTCCTCCCTTCATTCCAATCAGGCTGGATCCTTCAAAGGATTCCGGCAAGGAGGCGGAGGGGACCTCTGCTCACCCGGAGAAAACCTCCGGGGCGGGTCAGACGGAGCACCAAGCGGAAGAGGTCACAAAGAAGTCGAAAGCTCGGAAGCGAGATTCTGAAGCTAAAGGAAAATGGTGGCCCTGTACCACCACCGAGATGGAGCTGAAGAACCTCGAGTCGGAGGGCTTTCTGCAACCCGGAAGCTGGAGGTCAGTTCCGGATGAACTTGCTCCGGCTCCGAGGGACGATGAGATGGTGCTGACGAAGGCACTGGTGGAGCGCGGATTTTCATTTCCGCCTTCAGACTTTTTCTTGGAGATTCTGAAGACGTATGGACTCCAACCCCACAACATATCTCCAAACAGCGTGCTCGCCATCAGCAACCACGTCGCCCTCTGCGAAGGCCATCTCCGGGTAACCCCTGAGATCTCTCTGTTCCAATATTTTTTCTCTGTCAAGAAGATCCGGCAATCCGGCGAACTCGCCACATGCGGATCCATCACATTTATGCTCCGCCCGGGCCGCGTCTACCCCCCAACCGACCGCCACGAATCCGCGAGGTACTGGTCCGCGGGTTTCTTCTATCTGAAGGACGTCTCCGACCCCGCGAGCGAAAAGAAACTTCCGGCTTTTAAAAACTGCCCCGCCAACGAGCTTCCGTCATGGACGCACTGCCCCCACTTCTCCGACTCGCCTCAGCTGACCCGCGCTGTCAGGCGGATCTGCAAGCTCACGGAGGAGGGGCTGACGGGGAAGGACTTAACCCTTTCCTGGTTCACCAAGCGGATCCAACCGCTGCAACACAGGGACCGCCTGATGTTTGAGTACACAGGGCGCGACGATCCAATGCGCGCCACCAAAGATAATCTTTCTGCCGACGCCCTCGACAAAAGGATCCGGGTCCTCATCAAGATTTCACGTGAACTCCATGTTCACGTATGCAACAAAGACATCCACACAAATGGATCCGGAACCGCGGTACGTCGCCTTGACTTTGGTCTATTGTTTTTCTTCACTTTTTTCATCTAAGTGTTTAACTTTGTACTAGCTCGAGGCGCTTGAGGAAAATGAACTCGGAACTCTCCTCCGAGTCCCATCCACCAGCAACGCGGACCCGGAAGCCGCATCGGAGGCGGAAGCTCCCGAGGCTTCCCGCCCCGCTAAGAGGAAGAAGCCAGCACCTTCCAGCCCCTGTGCGAAGCGCGCTCGCGAAGTGCTCAGCATTGCGGCTACCCGGAAATTGGAGGCGGAAAAGAAGCGCCTCTCGCTAATTAATACCAGCAACAGAGGGCAGCCTGCTTCCCAGCACTTCTTCAAACCTTCCGGGTAAACGTCCACTTCCGAGACCCAAGTCCTGATTCAACGCTCGCTCTTATACTTGTATGTTTTTTACTGAAGCTCCGGAAGCCAGCCCCCCAAGGCCCCAAAGACCCTTAAGAGAACCAAGCCATCTCCGGCTTCTTTTCCCATTACTCCTGATGTTGAAGTTCCGCCTAAAGCTTCATCCACCTCCAAGCCGGATCCAAAGGATATCATCAACATTGATGACCTTCCTGAAGACCCCGCTCATCATGGCGACTCCGCCAAGGGGACCTCCTCACCAATTCCTCCGCCAGATCAACCAAGCTCCGCGTTCGCGGAGCCCACTGAAGAGGAACAGGAGCAAAAGGCTAAGCTCCTTCAAGTAACCAACGCGACTCGAGTCCACCTCCAACCAACTCCGTCCTTTCAAAAGCTCACCCTTGCACAGCGTCACGCGGAAGTTTCCGCCATGCTGAACAAAGTGTGGGGTAAACCGGACGAGGAGGTGCGTGAACTCGCCGACCTGGAGGTCAGCCTGAAGGATTTTTTCGCCAAGCACAGGGAAGTGCGGCAGGTAATACTAGCCCCCAAGCATTGGGTGATATATTTCCGTGTAACATGTATTAGCCGATGCTTTCCGAAAAATGTACCTGAGGCGGAAATTTAAAATTTTTGTACCAAGACTTTGAATTCCTCGCTAGCCCCCAAGATTTTAAATATCCGACTAACTCCTCTGCACAGACCACGCGGAAACTGCACGAAGACCTGCGCGTGCATGTGCTGGAGCAGATCGCGGAGATCGAGGGGCTGCGCCAGAACGCGGAAAATAGCCAAAAGGCTATCCAGCTGCTTGAGACCCGCCTTCAAGGTACAAGATCCGGGTCTTACTCTTGTTTTGATATAGCTGTTCAGGATGCATAATATGTGCAATTCTGTCTACGTACAGAAGAGACTGCCAAGCACTCCAAGTTTGACGAGCTGTCCGCCAAGATCCAGGTGCTTGAGGCGGAGAATGAATCCCTCAAGAACTTTGTGAAGACATCCGCCTCCCAGGAAAATCAAGCGAGGAAGGAGCTGTCCAAAAAACATGCCCGCGACCTGGCGGAGCTGAATGAAAAACTGGAGAAAAGCCAGGGCCGCGTGATTTCCGTGATATCCAAGAACAAAGTTCTGGAAGCGGAGGCGGAGGCCATTGACAAACTTATCTTCCGTAAGCGTTTTCCGTGTTGTTGCTCCGACTATCTCGCAAGCTTTATCTCTAACGGAACTGTTGCTTCTTCCACAGCGAGCCTTGGCTTCGAATGGACAAAAGAGTCAAACCTTACGAGGACGGAGGCATACGATGAAGCGCGTATATCAATCGACAAGTTAATTGAAGCCTGTCGCGGAATCGCCACGGCTCTGTCTCTGAAGAAGGCCAAAACCACAGTCATCGATACGATGACCAAACTTATGGGATTGGTGCCGGATTTCATCAAGGACTGGCAGAAGTCTTCAGCACGCGGAGTCGCCTCCCTAGTCTTGGCCACCTGCAAGGCTCACTTCCCCTCGCTCAACCTGGCGACTGTTGCACGCGGAGCCCCCCAGGGTTCCGACATGGGCGCCCTCCTCGCGGAAACCGAAGGATATGAACAGCTGTTTGTCAGGCGAGTGGATCACTCGTTCTGGTATAACAAGCACGATCTACCCGAAGGATTTTCCGATGCTGAGGAAGAAGCAGGTGAGCCGGAGTATTACGGGGAAGGATCCGGGTCAAGCGGCGAGCATTCCGGAGAAGGCTCTGGTGACGGCTCCGAAGCCGGATCTGGTGACAGTGATGACGGCTCCAACTACCAGCAATCTGAAGAGGAGGACTCCGAGTAGAGCTCCTGTTTAGAACAATGAAACAAGTTGCATCATTTTGGCCCCAGAGTGGGTTTGTAATAATACTTAAATTCTTAAGTAGCTAGGTACGAAACAACTATGCGTGGGCGGAAACAACTTATCCTGCTATCCTTTAATATTATTCTGCATGTTTCGTTTTATGTCGGAAAGCAAGTGCTGATGTCGTTGTTTTCCGGCTTGCTCGCTTGACCTTCCGCGAGCCGGAAGACCTTAGCCGGAAACGCTCGCCAGCGGCGACGAAACCCAATGGTAATCCGTCAATAACCGCGGAAACAAGCCCCCAAGCATAGATGCCGGAAATCGCTACTAGGAATCCACGAGTTCGCAACAGATAACAATTTAATCAGAAAACTTAAGCTTACGTCCTAAAGGACGATTTTGAAAATCACAACTTTCATACACGCCTAGGCGGAAATATCCAGCTCTGCGGTTTTAGTCGGAAAACATACACGATCGAAAAATGAACAAGTAAAGGAGGTAAAAGACTCAAGAGAGTGAACCAAAAGCTTTATTTCATTGATCATGTATAACTATTACAGAGTTTGTAACTCGGGAAAAATATGCTAAGTGTGGAAAGGACGTAGCTGTGCGATGTTCCAGGGACGATCTGTCTCGTCGTAGATGTCGTCCGGATCCTCACGCTTGCGTTTCCGGCGCCAATTGGCAGGTCTGTCTCTTAGCTCGCGGAAATCAACAAGGTAGTACGACCCGTTGTGAAGCACTTTGCTAACGACGAAGGGTCCTTCCCATGGAGATTGCAGCTTATGGTCTTTCACCTGTCGAAGGCGGAGGACCAGGTCTCCTGCCATGAAGGAGCGATTCCGTACTCGACGACTGTGATAACGTCGGAGCTTCTGCTGGTAGATGGCGGAGCGCTGGTCAGCTAAGTTCCGAGCTTCCTCGATCAGGTCCACAGATAGCTGTCTGGCCTCGTCAGCTGTTTCTTCATTGTAGGCGGAAACTCGCGGTGAATCGTGGATGATGTCGGAGGGAATCACGGCTTCGGATCCGTATACCAGGAAAAATGGTGTAAACCCTGTTGACCTGTTAGGGGTAGTTCGCAAACTCCACAAGACAGCGTCCAGTTCGTCAGCCCAAGCTCCAGCTGCTCGTCGCAGCGGTTCTTCAAGGCGTGGCTTGATTCCTGATAATATTAGACCGTTAGCCCTTTCAACTTGACCATTGGATTGTGGGTGAGCCACAGATGCAAGGTCCAATCGAATCCCCATTGTCTCACAATAATCCTTTAATTCTCCCTGAGCGAAGTTTGTGCCATTGTCTGTTATGATGCTGTGTGGGATGCCGAATCTCATTACGAGGCTGCAGACAAATTTTAGTGCCGTAGCACCGTCGGCTTTTCTCACTGGCTTTGCCTCTATCCACTTGCTGAATTTGTCAACAGCGACCAAGAGGTATTCAAAACCACCAGGAGATGATCTTTTTAACTTACCAACCATATCAAGCCCCCAGACCGCAAATGGCCAGGTGATAGGTATGGTCTTCAGCTCTTGAGCTGGAGCGTTTGGTTGAGTAGCGTAGTACTGGCAACCCCGGCAGGTTTTGACTATTTTGTCAGCGTCTTCTTTAGCTGTGAGCCAAAAAACCTAAAAGCTTTTGCAACGAGTGACCTGGGGGCGGCGTGATGCCCGCAATCCCCTGCGTGGATCTCTCTGAGGATTTCAATGCCATCTTGATTAGAGACGCATTTGAGAAATACCCCTGTTGCACTTCGTTTGTAGAGCTGTCCATCAACAATTGTGTAGGATCTTGCTCGTCTGATGATCTGTCGTGCGAGGACCTCGTCCTCCGGCAACTTCTGATCGATGAGGTAGTCCAGGAAAGGCTGTGTCCAAGCCGGAATGATAGCCATCACCTCTTTGGCCGGAGACACTGCCACCTCTGGGTTTTCCGGGTTAGCGCCCTTCACCGAGGGTATCCGGAGATGCTCTAGGAAAATTCCAGGCGGGATTGGCTTCCTCCCGGATCCGAGCTTGGATAGCATGTCTGCCGCTGTGTTGTCGTCTCTCCGGACATACTTGACTTCGTATCCTAGAAAGCACTTGGCGATCTCGTCAACTTCGTCTCTGTAAGCCGCCATGACGGAATTTCTGGCGTTCCAGGTTCCGGCTACTTGCTGTGCCACCAGGTCGGAATCTCCGCAACAGATGATGTGCTTGATCCCTATTTCCTTAGCGATGCGCAGTCCGTGTAGTAGAGCCTCGTATTCTGCCATGTTGTTTGTAGCTTCGAAGTGAATCTGCAGAACGTACTGCAGTTCTTCTCCGGTAGGGGACTTCAGGGTGACTCCGGCTCCTGAGCCTTGATGCTGCTTGGATCCGTCGAAGTGCATAACCCATGTCTCTGGTTCCGGCTCCAAATTTGCGTCCGGAGCTTCTGTCCAATCTGCGACGAAATCTGCCAAAACCTGGGATTTGACCGCGGTCCTGGCTTTATAGCTGATGTCGAAGGCGGATAATTCAATGCCCCATTTTGCTGTGCGTCCTGTTGCGTCAGCATTGTTGAGAATCGAGCGCGGAGCTTTGCTCACGACTGTTACTGGATGTTCTTGGAAGTAATGTCTCAGCTTCCTACTGCCCAGGAATACTCCGTAGGCTAACTTCTGAAAGTGAGGGTAGCGCTGTTTGGACTCCGTGAGGACCTCGCTAATATAGTAGACTGGCCTTTGGACTCCATATTCGTGACCTTCTTCCTGTCGTTCCACCACGATGACGAGGCTGATGACCCTGTTGGTGGCTGCCAGGTAAAGGAGCATAGGCTCTGACTCTCCTGGAGCTGCTAGGATAGGTGGGGAGGTAAGTATCTCCTTCAACCCTTGTAGTGCTGCATCTGCTGCCTCGTCCCAGACAAACTTGTCTGTTTTCTTCAATAGCTTGTACAGGGGAAGTGCCTTCTCGCCAAGACGGCTAACAAACCTGCTGATTGCTGCGACACAACCAGTAAGCCGTTGCACATCTTTGAGACAAGTTGGCCTGTTTATGCACAAAATTGCCTTGATTTTTTCCGGGTTTACTTCAATGCCCCTGTTAGAGACAATGAAGCCAAGGAGTTTTCCGGCTGGTACGCCAAAGACGCACTTCAGCGGATTCAACATCATCTTGTACCGACGGAGATTCTCAAAGGTTTCTGTGAGGTCGCTGATCAAGTCGGATCCTTTCCGAGTCATGATGCGATGTCGTCGACGTAAGCGTGTACGTTCCGGCCAATCTGGTCCTTCAAGCACCGCTGCATCGTACGTTGGTAGGTGGCACCTGCGTTTTTCAAGCCAAAGGGCATAGTAACATAGCAGTAAGTGCCAAATGGGGTGATGAACGAGGTCGCCTTTTGGTCGGACTCCTTCATCCGGATCTGGTGATACCCGGAATACGCATCAAGAAAACACAGAAGTTCCGCCCCTGCCGTCGAATCAATGACTTGGTCAATGCGCGGCAGGGGAACGGATCCTTCGGGCAATGTTTGTTCAAGCCAGAGTAATCGATGCACATTCTTAGTATTACGGTGTTCTTTTTGGGTACAAGGACGGGATTTGCGACCCAATCTGTGTGGATAACTTCTATTACAAAACCTGCCTCTAGTAACTTAGCTAGTTCCATTCCTATGGCGCGGCGCTTCTTATCTCCAAAGCGTCGCATAGCTTGTTTCACCGGTTTAGCCCCCGGATTTATGTTGAGGTAGTGCTCGGCGAGTTCCCTAGGTACTCCGGACATGTCAGAAGGTTGCCATGCGATATCCATGTTAGCGCGGAGGAACTCGACGAGCGCTTTTCCTATTTGGGGTCCATGTTGGCTCCGATTGAGACTTGCTTGGTATCGTCGCCTTCCTTGAAGCTGACTTTTTTGGTCTCTATCGCGGCCTTGAAGGACGTTTTCTCTTCAGAGATTTGCTTCTTGGTGGTCTGCATCTCGCCGGATCCACCGCGGCTCTGTAGCCTTTCAGCTCCTCCGTATATCACGACTGCGAAGGCGGCTTCGCCTAACTCGCACTCATGAGCTTTTTGTAGTCTCCGGATATGGTAATCATACCTTTAGGACCCGGAATCTTGAGCTTGTTGTAGATGTAGCACGCTTGCGTGGAACTTGTGGTAGGTGGGCCTGCCGAAGATGACGTGATAGGAGCTCTTGAAGGGCACAACTTCAAATGTGATCCTCTTCGCGGAAATTGTGAACATCGCCGAAGGCCACGGGAAGTGTGATGCTGCCGAGGGAATTTGCCTTCTTACCCGGAACCACGCCATGAAACTCAGTCGTGCTGTGTTTGAGCTGTTCCTTGGTGAGGTTCATCCGCTCCAGAGTCTCCAGGTACATGATGTTCAAGCTGGCTCCACCATCCATAAGGCACTTGGAGAAATCATACCCGTCTATGCGGGGACTTACAACCAAGGCGTAGCACTCCTTTGGCACAATGACAGGATGATCCTCTCTGTCAAATGTGCACGGGATTTCCGACCACCTGACATACTGCGGCACAGCCGGAACTATGGCGTTCAGGATCCTGGCAGCTGACTTGGTGGCGCGGACTGTTGGGGTTCCGAGGAAAGTGTGGTAAGCCCCCACGCTCTTTTTCTCAAACGGGTTGGATTTACCTGCGGACCCTGCCTTGGGATCCGGCGAGTTATCATCCTCATCCATTGCCTCGGAGCTGTCCTCATCCTTGTCTTTGTTCTTGCCCTTGCCTCCTTTGCCGCGAGGGCGGTGCTTCCGGGCTCGCTTGTATCCTGCCTCCGGGTCGTTCTTTAAGTCGTTGACCCACTTGCAGTTGCGGTTGGTGTGAGTGGACTTCCCTGTAGCCGGATCCAAGTGGGCCAGGCAGGGCATGTCCCTATACTCCTCGTAGGTTTGCGGGGCGCGGGATCCGCCAGCTGTGGCCTCTGTGCCATGCTGCTGACCCCTGCTGGCCCGCTTCCACGGCCGCGTCCTCTTCCGCCTCAACCTCCGCGTTGGAACGCCATGGCGACCAAGTCGGATCCGCCACTCTTCTGGTCATCGGGTTTTTGCGCTTATGGCGCTGCTATTGCCGTTGTCACGGTTCTTCTTTTGTTGGTGTAGGGGGATTGCTGTGGCTGCGATGTCACCGCCTGCATCGTCGGCAGTGTGGTCACTGGCAATGGAGATCATCTCATCCAAAGTTAACTTATTTGCATTAGCTAAACAAGTGAGCTTATGCCTCAGCAGTCCTCCTCTTTGCAGTCCGCCGATGAAGGCGTACATGGCAGTGGTGTGGTCGACGTTTTCGCACTCGTTCCTGCACGCTAACCATCGCGTGAGGAAGTTCCGTGAGGATTCTCCCTTCTTCTGGATACAAGCTTGTAGGTCGCTTGCCGTGGCAGGTCTTTTGTAGGTGCCTCTGAAGTGTTTCTCGAAAGCGGTCTTCAGGTCAAACCAGCAAAAGATGGAGTTTTTCTCGAGGTCACTGAGCCAGATCCGGGCTGGGCCTACAAGGTACAATTGGAGCATGCGGCAGGCGATGTTAGGGGTCCCTCCGGCAAAGGTTACTGCATTATAGTAATCCTCAATCCAGGTATCCGGCCTTTCGGTGCCATCATAATGCTTCAAGTTTCCGGGTAGCTTGAGGGAGCTCCTTGGCTTTGGTTCCTCTCGAATCATCCTGCCAAAGCACTTTGGTCCGATGTAGTCGGTTCTGTATTCGTTGAGACGTTCCCGTGCGTCGCGCGAACCGTGGCGGGGGGATTTTGAGCGAGAGCGAGATCTCCGACCGCTGCCTCCGCCTCCACCTCCGCCGCCACCGCTAGGTGGTGGCGAGGGAGACCTGCGAGGGGGCCGATCCGACCTCTTGCTTCCGCCTTCAGATTCTCCCCGGCCTTCCCGGTGCTGGCTCCGGCTTCTGTGGCTGCCTTCGCCGTGGCGCTGGCTGCCCTGGTCGTTCCGGCTCCGGCGGGGTTCCGGGTCGCGCTCCTCATTCCGGCTCCTCCTTGGCTCGGGCTCATGATCATTATTCTGATTCCGGCGAGGTTCCGGCGTGCGCTCCCTGTTTCTGTTTCTTGAAGGCAGCACGTTGTCGCGGATAACAATGCCAGCATGCCCTTGGGGCCTGGTGTTTCCGGCTGGACTACGGCGGCGAGGGGGACGCGGGTGACCATTAGGCGGAGGAGTGGGGTGGCGGTACTTGTCTCGTCCGGAGTACATTGCATCCTTTCCCCTTCTCGGATCCGATGGAGGTGTTTTTGATGGTACGGGGATCGGATTTGGGTGTTCTCTGGCTTGCCTTCTGCGCTCCGAAGATCCGGTACGCGATTCGTTATCTCGATGGCGATTGTCATGGGCGTCCTTCTGCGCAGTGGAGACGCAAAGCTCCGGGTTAGATTCTAACCTGCGCGAAGTGTCTGCCTTGCTCTGCTGTACCACTGCTGACGCGACGAGCTTGCGAACGTAGTCGATATCGATCTCCTCGTTCTTTTTCTTCAAGATCTCTGCAGCCTTCGTCATATTGTCCTTCGGGGTGGCAAGCGGTTGCTGCTCTGTTGGAGTTGCGAAGGTGATCCTGCGGGGAGTTACCAAGTCACGCCGGACCCTTTCGACCTCGTGATGAGCTTCAACGATTTTGTCCTCCCAATGCTTTCGGAGTTCCTTGACCTTTGCCAGTCCTTCGTCCACTTCCTGCTCACGCTGGATGAAGCCTTCCACAAAAACTGCGGCATGCTGGCGTTCTTCAAGCATGGCGGCTGCAGTGTCCTTAAACTTTTTGGCTGTGGCCAGCAGCTCCAATCTTTTAGCTTCCAAAGCTTCTACGTCTTCGGGAGTGATAGGTTTGTTAAGAATATCCGAGCGATAAGCCGCATCCATGCCTGCTTGTGCGATCATATCTTCAGTTGACAGGAGTTCCTCTGAGGAAGAATCCCTGCGGGGCCGCTCCCGTGACATTGGGGATCCCCGACGAGATGGCTGGGGGTCAGATTGGGTGTCTGCTGCTTCTGATCCGTTTTCTCCCAGCGCAGCGACGGTCGCAAGGACCTGCTTTGGCTGGGCGGAATCAACTTCAGGCTGGGCACCGTATCCATATTCCTTCACCCTGCGATCGAACTCTTCAGTGTCCATGGATTGGGTATCTCCGGAAATTGGGCTTAAGTTTCCCAGAATCGACTCTTCCACCGGGGCTCCGCTTTCTCCGACAGCCTCCTGCTGATCCGGAGCAGCGTTTTCCGGCGCCTCAACCTGCACAGGACCAGCTCCGTCCTCTTGAGGGGCGGCTCCTGCGGTATGGGCTATGAAGTGTACGAAGTGACACCTTTGCTTTTCTAACACCTGGGAGACCCAGGTGGATCTGCATTGGTCTTCCACCGTTATCTCCCCGCTTAGGCGGATTGGGTGGGTTTCAAATTTTTCGTATCTAAGGCGAATCTTCTCAGGAAGCCCCCGCGACTCGTATCGGAACCGCGATCGCGCTCCCGCTCGCCGCGGTCTCGCGGGCTGCAGCCAATAAAGGGGTTTCCGTCGGAATCGACGGTTTCCCGATGAAGATGTGATGCCGCCTCGACGGACGATGGAGAGCCGACTCGGCTCGACCCACCGGAATCCAGAATTCGTCCGGAGGGACGATCGGAAAATTCCCGGCGTAGAGTACACGCCCCACAGCGATCGAGTCGTCGTAGCTTCCCATGGCGGAGCCCTCCCGGTTCCGGCCTCCAGACGCCTCAGGCCCCACGGTGGGCGCCAACTGTCGTTGCCTAATCGACGGTACCTCGGAGGAGGGATCCTCACGAGGGGGAGAAGTAGGGGCCATAGGGCGTGAGGCACACGGGACGGTGGTACGCGAGTTACCCAGCTTCGGAACACCCGCACGATGACAGGCCTACCGCCGCTTGTCCGGAATTATCCGGCGCTCGCGTTGTTACAATGAGTTGTGGTTGTGCCTCTAGGGCTCCCTGGATCCGGCTTATAAAGGCGCATGGATCTAGGGTTTACATGGAGAGTCCTAGCCGGATTACAGATACCTAACTACGGTACAATATCTTGCCGTGCACGTCACGGATCCGCCTTCCATACATGTCTGGATCCGGGTTCCTACTGGGCCTCCATGGATCCGGGTTACTCCTATGTCGGTACGGATCCGGCTTACGTCTCGGGCCGACATCTTCCGTCGATCAACAAGAACTGGGCCGCCCGATGGGCCGCATGCCTCATCACCGTCAGCTACCCGGCTTGCTGGATCTAGGCACTGTCGATGGTACACCCATGAAGTATACCCACAACACAGATGAGATTGATCATGTAATAGTCATAGCCATAAGATTGTTAGGGCATGGTGCCTAGTATCCGTAGATGTTACTTTTATGATATTGTTGCAACTTGTTATGCTTAATGCTTGTCACTATTTGGGCCCGAGTGCCATGATCTCAGATCTGAACATGTTATTGTTTCATCATGATATGCATTGTTTTATGATCTTACCCGCAAGTTGTATACACACGTTGTTGTCCGGAACCCGAGGCCCCAAAGTGACAAAAATTGGGACAAGAGGGGGAGGCGGTGATGTGAGGATCACATGTGTTCACGGAGTGTTACTGCTTTGCTCCGGTACATTAAAAGGAGTACCTTAATTTCCAATAGTTTCCCTAGAGGCCCGGTTGCCACCGGCTGGGAAAAAAGATGTTGTGCAAGTTTCTAATTGTGAGCACGTACGACTATATATGGAAAACACATGCCTATGGATTGATTAGTACTTGGATACCGCTTTATTATTATCCGCAAATGCCTCACCACGATTGTTATATGAATTCTCTCATCCATGCAACGCCCTTTCATCCATCCCCGTGCCTACAAAGATTTAATCCCGCTCGTTACTATAACACTACTGCTGTCTTTATTTCACCGCTGCCGTTATTTCACTATTCCTACCGCTATAAAATCGTTGCTATCGATAAATCTCCTCGCGAGCAAGTCTCTGCTTTCAGTACCTGAATCTGACAATCTGGTCGTTAAGGCTTAGAAGTATTCTTTGTCTCCTTGTGTCGAATCAATAAATTGGGTAATACTTCCTTCGAAGTGGCGATCCCCTATACTTGTGGGGTCATCAAGACTATTTTCCTCGCGCCGTTGCTGTGGGAGGCTTTATTTGCAGTTCACTTGGATTGATATTGTTCGTTGCAAATCCTCCATCATGGGTAAACCTCGCGATACTAAAGTCGCCATATTACCATCCACTACAAGAAAAGGTACAACCCTTAGTACCTCTGCTGCTCTTGATTCACCATCTGTGATAAGTAAACTTGTTTCACCACCACAAACTTCACGTGTTGGTATTTCTGCTGAATCTGAAAATTCCTCTGATAATTTTGATGATGCTTCTACCGTGCTTGATGATAATGGTTCATTAGGTCCTTTTCTAGATGCTACAATTGCTAGGTCTAGACAAATTGAAAATACTAAAACTCCTAATGAAAATATTGTTACACCTGTTAATTCACCTGAGACTGATGATCTTGATGAAGATTATGTGGAACTTGATGATGATTTTATTGATAAATGCAATGCTACTACTAGTACAAGTAACCTCAAAAAGCTTATTGCACAACATGCTGTTAGATAAAACTGTCTCCCGATCCTAAATTTGCCACATCTCCTATAAACATTAAGGATAAAGATTATGACTTTTCTCTTGATCTATCTCATATATCTATTGTTGAGAAAACACCTTTTTGTGGTACTGAAAAAGAGAGTGTTGTAGAGCACATGAATGAGCTTTCTACTTTAAGTAGCTTGTTTTCTGATGATGTTAAGATGCGACTTATTTTGTTGCTAAAAATTTTCCTTTCTCATTAAAGGATGATGCTAAGATTTGGTATAATAATTTGCCTCTTGATTCTATTGATAGTCCAAGTTGTTTGCTTGATGTTTTCTTTCGAAAATACTTTCCTGCTAGTTGCTCAACATATTGCTTTGCAGAGAATTTATAGTTTTGATCAAGAAGATGGAGAGAAATTGCCTGAAGCTTGGGCAAGATTTTGCTCTCTCATTAGAGCTCGGCCTGGACATGATTTGGAAAAGCATGATTTACTTGATATATTTTATAGTGGACTAACCATTGAGTCTAGGGCATACCTGGATAGTTGTGCCGATTGTGTTTCAGGAAGAGAACTCCGGACGAAGCTGAAGAATTATTGGCAAAGATAAGCAAAAATCATGATGATTGGTCTACACCTGAACCAACCCCGACACCAATACTGAAGAAGAGGGGTATGATTGAATTAAATGATGAAGATATGAGGGAAGCCAAGAAATCTCTTATGGAGAAGGGTATTAAATCTGAAGATGTGAAGAATTTGCCTCCTATAGAAGACCTATGTAAGATAATTCCCCCTTCATCCACAATCGAGGTACATTCTCTTCAACGCTTTGATAGAGGAGATATCCCTTATTCAAAACCTCCTGATCAATGTTTAGATGAATTTGATAATTATATTGTTAAGCAAAATAATTTTAATATGAGAGTAGAGAATCATCTAATTGAAAATTCTCAAGCTATTAGTAAATTGCATGATATAGTGGAGAGAACCTCCAATGTTAAGATGCTTGTTAAACATTTTAATATGATTCAAACTCAAATTGATCAACTTACTAAAGTGCAAAATGACTTGTTAAAAAATACTCATGAAGAAAAACATGCTTATGAAGTAACAACTAGAGGCGGTGTTTCTACCCAGGATCCTCTATATCCCGAAGGGCATCCCAAAAGAATTGAACAAGATTCTCAACGAACTAAAGAAACTAGTAGTCCTTCTAAGAAAAAGAAGAAGAAACATAAACTGTTGTAGAATCCTCTGAACCTGTTAATGATCCTAATAGTATTTCTATTTCTGATGCTGAACCTGAAAAAGTGGTAATGAACATGATGAAGATAATGATAATAATGATACTCCTGATAAAGAAGAAATTGAAAAAGAACCTGAAAAGCATGCTAAAAATAAAAAGTACATTAAAGAAGATTTTATTACAAAGAAACATGGTAATGAAAGAGAACCTTGGGTTCAAAAGAAAATGCCTTTTCCTGCTAAGAAACTAAAATCAAAGGAGGAGGAACATTATAATAAATTTTGTGATTGGATGAAACCTTTATTTTTGCAAATTCCTTTGACTGATGCTATTAAATTGCCTCCTTATTCAAAGTATATGAAAGATATTGTTACTAACAAAAGGAAAATTCCCAATGAGGAGATTTCCACTATGCTCGCTAATTACTCCTTCAATGGTAAGGTTCCAAAGAAGCTGGGAGACCCAGGTATACCGACTATTCCTTGTTCTATTAAGAATAATTATGTTAGAACTACTCTATGTGATTTGGGAGCAGGAGTTAGTGTAATGCCTTTTTCTCTTTACAAGAGACTTGATTTATAAGTTGATACCAACTGATATATCTTTGCAAATGGCCGATAAATCTACTGCTATTCCCGTTGGTTTATGTGAAAATGTTCCTGTTCAAGTTACTCAACATTGCTTGATATTAACTGATTTTGTTGTGTTGGAAATGCCCGAAGATGATAATATGTCTATTATTCTTGGAAGACCCTTTCTTAATACTGCAGGGGCTGTTATTGATTGCAATAAAGGAAAAGTTACTTTCAATGTTGATGACAAGGAACATATTGTCTATTTTCCCAAGAGGATTGATAAAGTATATGGAGTTAATACAATTTTTAATTTGAAAACTATCAAGGTGGGATCCATTGATTGTCCTATATATGAGCCTAAAGAAGAATATCAAACTCTTATGATTGGATCCATATCAATTCAATATAAGGTAACATGATTGATTTGAGGTTTATTTTTTCTTATGTCATATAAAATTTATTTGGTAGCAAGACTTGATCAACCTTGTTAACAAGTATATTTTAAATACATAGAAGAGCTAAACAACATTTCTTTCTTTCTTTCTTCCTCAACTTGTTTTACTTGCTGTAGCAATTTTTGTTTTGCAAGATGCTTTAGTTGTTCAAGGTTTTGGAAATCATTTTCCTGCGCAGTAATAATTACTTTAACACCTAGAAATGTGCATTTTTCGAAGTTCTCAAAAATTTACAAAAATTATACTGGTAGTCTTATTTTTCGAAGGGGCACCTGGGAACACCTGGGGATGACCAGTGGGGCACCCCAGGGTGGCACCCCACAGGCCGGCGCGGCCAGCAAGGGGGGCGCGCCACCCTGTTGTGTGGGCCCCTCCTTGCCCCACTTCATCATCTCTTTCACTCATTGCACTCTCTCTCCCAAAAACTCGCACCAGCTTTCTCTCACTCGCGTTTCTGCTCAAGAACTCGAGATTTCTCGATCTCTTTGCTCAGCCCAGATTTCTGTCTGAAATTTGGCACATTTGCTCTCCGGTATGTGACTCCTTTGATTATCCAATTAGAATTTTGTTTGGTTGAGTATATCTTGAATATTTTGCTGCTGTTTCTAAGTGGTAGAAACTAGTTTTGATGCATGTTTAGTACTCTAGCAAGTTCCTATAGTAGTTCCCCTCAATTATATGTCTCGAAATCAACTTTTATAATGATTGTTGAAAAATTTCAGAAAAGGAAAATGGACAACTACAACTTTGGAGAGGTGTTCGAAGGAGAGACGACGAGCACGGGGAGGCCCTCAAGGGCATCCACTCGGATTAGACGATCCTACAATGAGGACGTCATTGCACCGAGCTTCGAACCCGAAGAAGACAATGGAGCCCCTAATGCTTCACCTTTCCCATGTTATAACTTTTTGAGCAATGCAGGGTTGCTGGATGATTTCTTGACTCTCGTCGGAAAGGCGGGTTTAACCACCTATATGGAGGATGAGAGGAAGCAATACTACATGCTCACTAAAATCTTTGTGGAGAGCTTCAAGTTCAACAACAAGCACTTCCACCCGACGGTTGCATTCAAGATCTATGGTAATCCTGTTACTATGAAGTTGAAGGATTTTTGTGCTGCATTGGATATTGCCCCTGTAGGTACAACAAGGAAGATCGAGGACAACCCCAAGGCTTTGCTGGAACTCTATCGAGAAATCACCAATGATGATTGCCGCACCATTCAGCGTGGCAAGATAAGAAACATCCAACTCCCCGCCATTAAGTATTTTGCTTATTACCTTGCTACTAGCATTCTTGGTAGGGAGAACACTAGTAATATTTCTAGTTATCATCTTGCTTTCTTAATTGTTGCACTCACTGGAGAGACACCTTATCATCTTGGTGCTCTTGTTGCTCGCCGTTTGTCTAACAAGGGGCCTATTTATGGGGGAATAATTGCATCACGTATTTTGGCACGTCTAGATCTTCCTCTGACCCTACTGATGTGGAACTAACCCCTGTTAGGTTAGATATTGCTGCTATGAAGAGTCACCAATTTGTTACAGCTGACTCTAGTATGGATAATATTGTTTATAGAATGTTATTTGCTGACGGGGACGAGAGGGAAGTCCTCTTGCCCCAAACAGATTTGTTCAGTATTGGCGCGCTCTAAGGAGGAGGTGGATGAGCAACTGAAGATACAAGGCTTCCACCAGCAACATGACTCCGAGGATGCCGAGCCCTCCTACGACTACACCGTCACGTACCCTGTTGCTTCTTCCAGCACATACCCAGAACCGGGTCGTTCTTCGTCATACTACGGAGACACCACTTCATGGGGACCGTGGGAATGAACTCCACTTAGGCCAAAAGCCTAGGGGAGGTATACCGGCATCACTCATTCTTTGCATATTATGGTTGTTGGATACTTGTACATACTTGTTTGGTTTCTTAAAGTGGTTTTCTAATGAGAGGAAGATGATATTTGGGGAAGTGCTATCCAAAAACAGATTCTGGGCTGTTACTAAAAAAATTCGTGCGTAGAACGTTATTTTGAGTTGCAAATTTTTGTGCATGTTCCCCAGGTTTTTATCTAACTTTCATTAGCTGAACACTTTTTGAATTGAGCAATGGAAGATTTTTTGTTAAAATCGATTTCTGTACTGGCTGTTAAAGTTTTTGGGCAGTACTTTCCATCCCGTTTTTCTTCTGTTTCGTTAGTTTGCATTCTCTTATTTTTGCTTTTGTTTTTTCCTGAAACACAAAAAGACCAAAAAATATTTCTGTTTCTTCACCATTTGTTTATTTTGTTCTTTGCTCTTATTTTACTTTATTTGCTATCGTTAGTTTGCTATGAGAAAATCCAAAAAGATTTTGCTTTGTTTGCTTGTTTCCTTTTGTTCTTGTTTCTAACCTGAAAACACCAAAAATATTTGTTGTTCTTCTTTTGTTTTGTAAAGTTCATTAGGGAGTTCAGAGGTCTCCGGTGGTTGGAGCTTGGTTTCATTCCATATTATTATTCAAGCTGCACAAGTGAAAGGCAATAATGACGATCTACGACAATTTGACTGTGGTGAGAGGCTGGTATGAACTCTATTTGTTTCCATTTTTGTACATATACTCATCCATGTGAGCATGCTTAGTTGGTTCATGTGAGGTATATGTCATTTAATGGAAGTCTAGTAGTTTATGATCTCTCATGATTAGTTCCAATCTATTAATAATGAGTAGCATGTCATGAATATTTGCTTGCATTGTTTTATTCATAGAGCGGTATGACATTGTGGTATCCTCCTCTGAATAATTCATTTGAATCGACTTGGCACATGCTCACGCATGCATATGACTAAACAAAAGTCAATTAAGCCTCGATGATTTACTTTGCTTCAGAGTTCTTGTATCGCTTTTATGCCTCCGTTAATTTTATTTTGTCGCAAGCATGATTATGACAGTTGTTGCTCTCTTGATTGTCGCTTCCCAGTCTATTGCTAGCCTCCACTTGTACTGAGCGGGAACGCTGCTCGTGCCTCCAAACATCTGAAAACCAAGTTGTCCCAAAGTGTCCACCATAAATACCTATGCATGGCATTTCAACATTCCAAGTAAATTCTCATGTGCTACCTTTAAACCTTCAACTACTTCTCAATTTGTGTTAATATTTTATAGCTCATGAGGAAATATGTGGTGTTTAGTTTTCAACCTTGTCATTTACTCCGGACATACTTTCATCAATGGACTAGTGGCACATCCGTTTATCCAATAATTTTGTAAAAAGAGCTAGCAACGGGTTCCTGTACCAATTAATTAAACCTTCATTAATAATTTTCACGTGTTTTGCTCTCGATTCATCGTTAGCAACTTAACCTACAAATAGACACTTCCCATGGTATGTGAATGCTGGAAGGCACCCGAGGATTCGGTCAGCCATGGCTTGTGTAAGCAAAGGTTGTGGGGCCATAATGAAACTAAAATGCATGTGTAAACAAAAGAGAAGAGGAATGATCTACCTTGCTGGTAGAGATAACGTCCTTCATGAGCCGCTCTTGAGAGTCCTGCTGAAGTAGGTGGTTAGAGTAACCCACTATCATTCGTTGACAACATAACAAACACCTCTCAAAATAATTTTATTTCTGGTCTTTGAAAAAAATGAAAAGCTCTAGCACATGTTAATCCCTGCTTCCCTCTGAGGGTCAATCTTGCCTTTATGTTGAGTCACCATCCTTTCTTTGAGTACCTTCTGAGAGCATAACTGTCATTTTTAGTATAATATGCTTGTCCCAAAATATGATTAGCTGTGGTAACCTTGATGCTTTTATCTTTGACAAATTTACTTCTAGTCTTTCTATGAACTTCAGAGGTGCCTGGGCATTTATGTTTTGCTACAAATACAGGCAAGCGAGATACCACTTTATCATATCTTTCTATGAACATTGCAATCCTGCTTATTGAAGTGTTTCATGATGCTTGTTATTAGTTTGTTGGTATCTCTTTCATGATTGACGCAGCTATTAGATGACTTTATTTGCATGTATCTTATTATGAATTGCTTAAGCACTTGCCATATCATGAGAATATTTACATCATATGAACAAATGTTCGTGAAAGTTCTTTTATCGCACTCAGTTAATTGAATTGCTTGAGGACAAGCAATGAGCTAAGCTTGGGGGGAGTTGATACGTCCAATTTTCAT
>JAUUTY010001508.1:0-36263 GCA_030979885.1 Lolium multiflorum
CTCTGGTCTAATTTCTGTTCATGTGCTTATTATTGCAGAAACATAGAGTTGAAGAAAACTCTATATTGTCTGATGACAAAGGTGAAATGGCATGCCGCTTAAACCTCCGACACGCACTCTTGTTTATCAACAGTTTGGCGGAGACTCGATGCACGCCGGATCTCAAAAACATGAGTCACGGTACCGCATCATCGTATCGTTAAGCGAAGAAGGTTGTGGGATTGGGTTTACCTTCGGGTCATAGAAACTGGTGGTGCAACTGGAGCTGCTAGTGTAGAGCCTCTAGTGAACGGTGTCGTGCCACGGGAATTCTCTGAACTGGAGCAAAACGGTTTACCTATTGTCAAGACCGATATAACTGGTGCTGATGCTGGAGTTGCTACTGATGATCCTGCACCTGAAGTATGTTTTGTATTGTTAAAACCCGTCCTGACTATGCCCACAGTACTGACTGGTGGTGGACCTGGAGCTGGTAGGGTAGAGCCTCTAGCGAAAGGTGTCGTGCCACGAGAATCCTCTGAAGTGGATATTGGTGGTTTACCCTCTGTAGAGACTAGTGGTCTACCTGGAGCTGGTATTGTAGAGATTTCAGCAAGCGGTCCTGTCCGAGAACATATCTGGTCCTACTATCCCTTTAGGTTCTACCGTGCTACCGACTCCTATGATGGAGCATGTACCTGACGCACCTGTAAGTAGTGGTGATGATTCCGCTGAATCTGATCAAGAAGGATCTGCATCTCTAGGACAAGATGTCAGCTGTCATTCACCTGATTCTGAGCTGAAGTCAGCAACGGTAGCTTATATAGCACGGACTGTCCTTCAAGCTCTAAAGATCCAGTTGGGTGGTTCATAGGACCAGCTACTCCAAGCCATTGTCACTACAAAAGACCAGCCAGCATGCTTCGTTATCTCCTGCATACTGTTTGACAAGCTGAAGCACTGCAACTGGCGCATTGTTCAATCCCATCAGCATGGAGAGAGGAGCTATGTTTATGTCAAGATGATTCATGCTGATTTGGTAAGGTTCCATGATAAGATGTATGGGTGGGGTGAGGCAAGAGCCACATTTTGCAGCATTCACACAGTCTTCGCTCTTGAGCCAGACCCCATGGATGCTTACCTAGTGGTGCAGCTGTCCTGACTTGATATATGTTTTATGATCAGTATGCTGTTGTCGTGGAACTGTGATGTGGAGCTACCTTTCTTATGGTTTCTAGGCTTTTGGTTTCAACATGTATTATGGAGCTTACCTTAGGACTTTCGCATGCGTTGGCTGTTGACCTGTAATGTTTGTGGTTGGTTGTCTAATCTACTTGGCACAATCACATTGCAAAGGCAAATGTTCCTTTTCTCTTTAATTGTTATTATGACTTATGTGTTATAACCAGGCAAGAATATGCAATCTTGGTTCTCTGACCGATATATATGTACACACAACTTTTGTTCACATAATAACACTAGGCCCTGTTTGTTTGGGCTAGAGCTTGTGCTTCTGCTGCTTTTGGGTCCCTATAAGCACAAGCCCAAACAAACACCTAACTTTTGGATCCAGGCTTGTACAAGCGCTTGTTCATTTTGTACTACAAGCCCGGAAGCACCTTTGGAGGAACTTCCCGCAGCTTCCCGCAGCTGGTAATCCTCCCGCTAACTCATGCCACTCTGTATCTTCATATTTACGGCCAGAATGCCACCCGGTATATATACGGAAACCCCTCACAAAACTTCCACCAAATCTCACCCGTTTTCCCCATCCCCCCGACCTGTCCCGAGATGCAAACCAGGGAGGCAGGGAGAGGCGGCTAAGGTTCTTCCAGGTCGCCGGCCTCTCCGGTCGCCACGCCGGCCGGCGCTCGCCGTGCGTCCGCCTCCACACGCTCGCCGCACGTCCATGTCCGCCTCCGCCCGCCTCAGCGCCTCCGCCCCCGCCGCACTTCTCCTCCCGACGGACGCTGCCCTTCCTCTCCCCGTCGCCGCCCCACCCGCCTCTCCCGCCTCTTCGGCCGCTCGCCGCGCATCCGCCTCCTCCACGTCTCTGCCCGCCCTCAACTCGCGGCGGCCCGCTGCTGCACTTCTCCTCCCGGTCGCCGCCCGCCCCAACTTGATTTAGGGGCTAAATCTTTGTTGTTATGTGTGTATATGTGTAGATGATTAATTATTGTGTTATATTACAGTGATTTAGGACTGAATCTTGATTCAATTGACAAAGTGTGCAGATGATACAATGTTGAAACTCGCTATAATATGGAACCAAATATTATTTGTACCTCTGTATGGTTTAATTGATTATAATCATTTATTAACAACTACAAAATTATTTTACCTAAAAAGTGATAAACCTATAATTTGAGCTAGCACACAAATCATAATCAGATTATTAGATCAAATTAGTACTTATACATCATCTTCAGCATACAGGGTATTTCAGACAATCACCACCAGCTATATGTCCACCAGCTGTCCTAAAAGCAGGTTGCCAAACAGCAATTTTACATTTCACCAGCTGTCCAGCTCCAGCCGCTTCTCAGATCCTACCAGCTCCAGCTGCTTCTTGTTCAGCTGCAGCCCAAACAAACAGGCACTTACACGGGAAAAGAGTAGCTTTCTCTATTGGACAAACACCAAACCACAAAAGGGTAACAACACAATATCCAAACTAGGTACGGCACCTGTTGAGCATACATGACTTTTGTCGTAAAATCACGTTAACCAACACTAGCATCATCTTGTTCTTTGCAAGGTGCTATGCTTATCAGTCTAATCCCAATACACCACCTACTTCAGGTGGCACGATGATGTCAAGTGCAGGCTCACCAGTACCAACTCTCTTGCATCAGTCTCCATTGAATGTAAGCCACTGCTGCAGTAGACACCATTAGCAATGCAAGCTGAAGGTGTTCTTATCCTCATATCAGGATCACATAATACAGGTGTCAAGCTTCATGCACTAGCCAACACAATGAAAAGTCCGAACTAGGATAGCTAGGAAAAAAACATGAAGATCTTTTTTTCTAATCCCACGCCGAACATCTTTTTTTTAACTAATTAGGTAAGCTCCTACTGACAAACATATTACAGCAACTCCAGCAGTGGCTCTATATTTTGGCGCTGTGGGCTGAATGGCTGATGCTGCGCATGGAGCCGGCAATAGCTTCACCGGAAGCTGCAAGCCAAATGCAGAGCTGAAACAGCGTATTTTCAGAGGCGCTATAAATGCAGCGCCAAAAACAGAATATAATGAAAAATAGAGTGCAGTAAAACAGAAGATCAAACAAAGACTAGAAATAGACATAAAATAGGATAAAATTAGCTTGATAGATACTCTGTAGTTCATATTTGTACAAAGTAGTGCGATAAAACTAAACTAAAACTCGACATCTGACGAGTCCGGTGTCGTGCCCGACACCGGATCCGACGAGAAGAGGTCAATCCAATGGGGGTCGTCCTCGCCAATGGTGGTCGGCCCGGCGAGCTGCGCTTCGATGAAGGCCCGCTTCGTCGCCTTCTCCGCCCTCCGTCGTGCGCGGTCCTCCTTCTTCGCTGCCCGCCTCGTCGCCTCCGCCTCCGTCTCGCGCGGAAGTGCCTGCCTCGGCGTAACGTCCTTCGGGAAGGCCGCCCACTTCGCGCCGCGCTCACCCCGGCCGGCGATGCGTAAACGGGCGTCCGCTCGCGGGCGGCGGGGTTGTTCTCTGGTTCGACCATGCACGGCGTGGGCGGCGCGAGATCTCTGTCAGCGCTGCTCCACACGCTATGGAAATTATCGGACAACAAGGCGCTCAGCCGCCACGCCATTTGCCGCCAGACGCTGCCGCTGCCTCGTATGGCGCGGGTCTCAAAAGCGAGGCCGGCTATTGCCGCCGCCACGATCTCCGCCGCAATAATGCACCTTTGGCGCAAGCGCGATGCCGCGTACTCGCGTCTTAGACGCGGCAAGATCGCTGAGCTCACGCGTAGATTTGCGCATGGCGGCGGCGTATGAAGCGGAGTTGCTGGCGGGCGAGTATTAGGTTGTTAGATGGGCAAATTTCAGCAAACCCGTGTCCATCTTTTTTTTTTTTGCAGGGATTACCATGTACCACCTTCCAATAGAAAAAGTACTGTTCAACCTTCCCCTGTTGGGCCCAATATTTCACTTTGGGTTGCCAACGGCCATCTACATGGTAATTGCTCTCGGCCTACTTGCTCCGGCCGTCGAAGCCCAATAACTACAAATGGGCCTTTCTGCTCATGCAATTTCGGCCCTTTTCTAATGAAACACAGATCCTATGAATGGCAAAAGAAAAAAACGCGGAGATTCTACATAAAAGTTGTTTTTAGTTATTTTGAATTATTGGGTTCCAATTTTTGAAACTGCTCATGCCCAATATGAAAATCCTTGTTCGCTCCATACCCACATGGATAACGGTATTTTTAATAATTCATAAAGTGGATTTGAAATTTAAAACATATCCTAATAATTCCATGATTTAATCTATCAACTTGCAAGATCTTGGAGAGAAAAAGCTTGTATTAGTCTGCAGAATCCGCACGTTTCAAAGGCGGCAGTGGATCAAAAGAAAAAGGAAGTAGCCGGAAATTAGGGGTAAACAAAATCCAAGAAATGAAACTTTTATTGTTCGGAGAGGATGACAAGTGGGACCCATGAGCCAGCAGCTTACCCAACGTTTCCAAGGAGGCATGAGATCGGAAGAAAATGCAAGTGACCAAATATCAAAAAAAATAATCCAAGAAATGAAACTTATTGTACATAGAGGATGACATGGTCTCATTTTGCGTTAATGGTTTTAGCGTCAATGCAAGGTTTGAGATCAAAAAGAAAAAGAAAGTAGCCAGAATTAGGGGGTAAAAAACTCCAAAAAAAAAAAAGTTGATTGTACATAGAGGATGACATATGGTCCCATGTGAGTCACAGGGCCCATCAAGCAAAGTGCCAGAACGTCTCCAAGGCGGGCAGGGACGAAAAAGAAAGGAAATGGCCAAAAAATCAGAGGGTGAAAAAACAAGAAAAGAAATTTTATAGTACATAGAGGGACAAGGTGGTCCTATGAGCCACAGGTTCTCAACTGCTTAAAGGCCTAGACTCAAAAGAAAAAGGCAAATAGCCAGAATTAGGTAAACAATAAATCCAACAAAGGAAAGGTTTATTGTCCATAGAGGCTCACATGTGGGACCCATGAGCCAACAGCATACTCAACGATTGACCCAAAAATCACGGGGTAAAAAAAATCCAAGAACAAACTTTATTGTACATAGAGGATGACATGTGGGTCCCATGAGCCAGCACCTTACTCAACGTTTCAGAGGCGGCATGAGATCGAAAGAAAAAGGAAAGTGACCGAATATCAGGAGCTAAAAATAATCCAAGAAAGGAAACTTTTATTGTACATAGAGGTTGACATATGGGTCCCACTAATACAAGCTCTTTTGCTCGAAGATCTTGCAAGCTGATTGAAAGGCAGAGGGGATGACATGCGTCCCAGCAAGCCGGATAGGCTTATCTAATGTTTCCAAGGCGGCAGGATCAAAAGAAAAGGAAGAGTCAAAATCAGGGGTAAAAAATAAATCCAACAAAGGAGAGGTTTATTGTCCATGGAGGCTGACATCCGGGACCCACGAGCCAGCAGCGTCCTCTACTTTTGAGAGGCGGCAGGGGATCGGAAGAAAAAGGCAAATAGCCAGGAAATTAGGGTGCAAAATAACTCCAAGAAAGGAAGTGTTTATTGTTCATAGAGCTGACATATGGGACCCATGAGCCAGCAAAGTCTTCAACGTTTCAAAGGCGGATCAAAAGAAAAAGGAAGAGCCAGAAATTAGGGGGTAAAATAACTCCAAGAAAGGAAACTTTATTGTCTGCAGAGGATGACATGGGACCCATGCAAGCTCAGCCAGCCTTCCCTCAATGTCTGCATGAGATCGAAAGGAAAGGCAAGTGACCAAATACTTCTAATTCCAAAATAATCGAAGAAAGAAATTTTATTGTACAGGATGATGACATGCGACCCATTTAGCAAAGATCGTCCAACGCGCCATGCTGCACGGATCAAAAGAAAAGGAAGTAGCCAGAAATTAGGGTTCAAAAATAACTCCAAGCAAGGAAACTTTTATTGTTCGAAGAGGCACGTGGGACCCATGAGCCAGCAGCTTACTCCAACGTTTAAAAGGCGGCATGAGATCGTAAAGAAAAAGGCAAGTGACAAAATATCAGGAGACAAAGATAATCCAAGAAAAGAAAGCTTTATTGTACACAGGATGACATGGTCCCATTTAGCATAAAGAAATGGTCTCAACGTTCAAATGCGGTTTGAGATCAAAAGAAAAGAAAGTTGATTGCTAAGGGGGTAAAAAAACTCCAATAAAGGAAAGTTTTATCGATGAGCCAGCAGAGTCTCAACGTTTAAAGGCGGCAGGGGATCAAAAGAAAGAGGAAATAGCCAAAAATCATAGGGTGAAAAAAAACCAAGAAATGAACTTTATAGTACATAGAGGATGACATGTGGTTCCCATTGCCAACAGGTTTTTCAACGTTTCAAACGTGGCAGGATCGAAAAAAAGGCAAGTGACCAAAATATCAGACAAAAATAATTCAAGAAAAGAAACTTGATTGTACATAGAGGGGATGGCATGGTCCCATTTAGCAAGATGATTGGCCTGCTGAGAGGCTGCACGGATCGAAGAAAAGCTGGGCAAGTGACCAACATCGTGAGCCAAAAATAATCTAAGAAAAGAAATTTTACTGTACATAGAGGAGGACATGCGGGTCCCATTTTGCAGCAGCGGTCTCAACGTTTCCAAGGCGTCAACAAGACCAAAAGAAAAATGAAGTAGCCAGAAAATCGTGGGGCAAAATCAAAAAAACATTTCACCTGGGCTGCATGGATATCTGGGCCTTCGAACTATCCTTCTGGGCCTTTTGACACGTACAATTTCAGCCCACTCCAATGCAGGATAGTTCGGATTTTTCTAAAAACAGGAAAGTCCTATGCTTCGCAAAACAAAAACAAGGAGATTCAACATAATGTTTATGTAAAAATAAATATTTAATTTATCTGTTTGCAATAGCTCAGAGCAATACACTGTTTATTTTCTGCAAAATAATCAAGATATCACATGTTTCTTTTACGGGGAGGCTGACATCGGGGACCCAGTGAGCCAGCAAAGGCTGCTTTAAAGGGGCAGGGGATGGAAAGAAAAAAAAACCAAAAATCTGTTGGTAAAAATCCAAGAAAAGAAACATTTTCGCTCTTGAGAGGATGACATGGGACCCATGAGGCAGCAAAGGCCCCTTCTTTGCTTATTGTCTATAAGTAGAGGCTGACATGTGGGACCCGGGAGCCAGCAGCGTCCTCAACGTTTTGAAGGGGCAGGATACCTAAAGAAAAATAAGCCAAAAATCATTTGTAAACAATATCCAAGAAAAGAAACATTTACCGTTTCCGAGAGGATGACATGCGGGACCCATGAGTGCCAAAAATAATCCAAGATTCCAAGGGGCAGAGATCAAAGAAAAAAGGAAATATCCAGAAATTAATTAGGGTAAAAAAACCATCAAAGGAAACTTTATTGTTCATAGAGGATGACTCTGTGGGACCGATCAACAGCGCGCTTCTCCTCTATCGTCAAAGGTACGAGATTCAAAGAAAAAGGCAAATAGCCGGAAGGAGTCAAAAATAACTCCAAGAAAGGAAACTTTCTTTATTGTTCGTAGAGGATGACATGCGGACCCATGAGCCAGCAGCTTACTCAACGTTTAAAAGGGTGGCATGAGATCGAAGAAAAAGGCAAGTGACAAAATATCGGGAGCAAAAGATAATCCAAGAAAAGAAACTTTATTGTACATAGAGGATGACATGTGGGTCCCATTTTGGAGAGCGGTCTCAATGTTTGTAATGCGTCTTGAGACAAAAGAAAAAGAAAGTAGCTAGTAATTAGGGTGAAAAAAAATCCAAGAAAAGAAAGTTACGGACATAGAGGATGACATGGTCCTTTGAGCCAACAACCCACTCAACGTTTCAAAGGGGGCAGGGATCAAAAGAAAAAGGCAAGCCAAAAATCAGAGGGTGAAAAATCCAACAAAGGAAACTTTATATAATATAGAGGATGACATGCGGGTCCTATGAGCCAGCAGGTTCCCCAACGTTTCAAACGTGGCATGAGATCTAAAGAAAAGGCAAGGCTCAGTCATAGAGGTGCCAAAAAACTCCAAGAAAAGAAAAAAGTTGATTGCTCATAGAGATGACATGCGGGTCCTATGAGCCAGCAGGTTCCTCATTTCAAAGGCGGCATGAGATCTAAAGAAAAAGGAAGAGACCAAATATGAGGAGCCAAAATAATTCAAGAAAAGAAAGTTTTATAGTACATAGAGGATGACATGCGGGTCCCATTTGTATAAAGAGCTGTATCACCGTTTGAGAGGCTGCACGGGATCAAAAGAAAAAAGAAATTGCCAAAAATCAGAGGGAAAAAACCCAAGAAAATGAACTTTTTATAGTACAAGGAGGATGACATGCGTATCCGCGAGCCTGCAGCAGAAAGTTCTTCAACGCCTGCAAAACGTGGCAGGATCGAAAGAAAAAGGCAAGTGAAAAATATGAGCCAAAAAATAATTCAAGAAAAGAAAGTTTTATAGTAATATAGAGGGATGACATAAGTGTCCCATTTAAAATAGCCAGATTCACCGCTTGAGAGGCAAAGTAGATCTGAGAAAAAGAAATTGCCAAAAATCAGAGGGTGAAAAAAAACCAAGAAATGAACTTTTATAGTACATAGAGGATGACAGCGCGGTCCCATGAGCTCAGTCTTCAACGTTTAAACGTATACAGAGATCTAAAGAAAAAGGCAAGTGAAAAAATTGAGGAGTCAAAAATAATTCAAGAAAAGAAAGTTTTAGGCACATAAAGGATGGACATGGTCCTCCATTTAGCAGCAAATGTATCACCTGCTTGAGAGAAACAAACAGGGATCTGAAGAAAAGTCATGACCAAATATGAGGTACAAAAAAACCAAGAAAAGAAAGTTTTATAGCACATAGAGGATGACATGCGGGTCCGATTTAGCGCAGCTGTATCACCGTTTGAGAGGCAGCAGGTGGATCGAAAGAAAAGTCAAGTGACCAAATATGAGGTGCCAAAAAATCCAAGAAAGAAAGTTTTGTAGTACATAGAGGATGACATGCGGTTCCCATTTAGAAGCAGCGGTATCACCGTTTGAGAGGCAGCACAGATCGAAAGAAAAAGTCAAGTGACCAAAAGAGGTGCCAAAAAAATCCAAGAAAAGAAAGTTTTATAGGACATAGAGGATGACATGCGGGTCCCATTTAGGAGCAGGCAGCTGTATCACCGTTTGAGAGGCGGCAGGGAATGAAAGAAAAAGGTAAGTGACCAAATATGAGGTGCCAAAAATAATACAAGAAAAGAGTTTTATAGTACATAGAGGATGACATGCGGGTCCAAATAGGGCAGCAGCGATCACCTGTGAGAGAAGGCAGGGAATCGTAAAGAAAAGGCAAGTGACCAAATTTGAGGTGCCAAAAAACCCAAGAAAAGAAAGTTGATTGCACATAGAGGATGACATGCGGGTCCCATTTGGCAGCAGCGGAGTCCTCAACGTTTCTAAGGCGGCAAGGGATCAAAAGAAAAGGGAAGTAGCCAGGGGTCAACAAAAATCCAAGAATAGAAAGAATTTTGTTCATAGAGGATGACATGCGGGACCCATGATCCGGCATCAACGGCCCGATCGGAGAACGTTGAACGAGATGGCGCCGATCTAGAAAAAACAATGCCAGAGGCTGCCATCTGGGCCCTACATCCCTCGGCTGTGCGGATTTGCGTTGACTCGGCCGGTGAACCCGAGATTTCGGATGCACCACGTCCCGGGCCACCATACGCCACGTTTTGGCCGCTTTCGTTGGCTAGGTGGCCTCAAAAACGAAAAAAAGTTTTGACATGTACCACGGAGGGACCAAAATCGCCGGCCATGGTATACCAGCAACCACGGCGCGACTTCAACTTCGTCGACCATGGCAACTTTTCTTGTAGGAGAAGGTTTGAATAATCATCCAAGTAGTCAGTCCATGGGTTGGCAATTCTTTACTAAAGTTTTCATTCTCTCCCATGCTTGAGCAACATGTCTAAGATCTAATTGCTTAAAATCTATTATGCGACTTCTCAAAGATATAATTTTAGCTGGAGGATAATATCTACCAATAAAAGCATCCTTGCATTTAGTCCATGAATCAATACTATTTCTAGGCAGAGATAGCAACCAATCTTTAGCTCTTCCTCTTAATGAGAAAGGAAACATTTTCAATTTAATAATATCACCATCTACATCCTTATACTTTTGCATTTCACAAAGTTCAACAAAATTATTGAGATGGGCAGTAGCATCATCAGGAACTAGCACCAGAAAATTGATCTCTCATGACAAGATTTAGTAAAGCAGGTTTAATTTCAAAGAATTGCTGTAGTAGCAGGAGGAGCAATAGGTGTGCATAGGAAATCATTATTATTTGCATTTGTGAAGTCACACAACTTAGTATTTTTAGGGTATTCATTTTAGCAACAGTAAATAAAACAAACTAGATAAAGTAAATTCAAGTAACTAATTTTTTTGTGTTTTTGATATAGAGAGCAAGACAATAAATAAAGTAAAACTAGCAACTAATTTTTTGTGTTTTGTTTAGGTGCAGCAAACAAAGAAATAAAATAAAGCAAGACAAAAACAAAGTAAAGAGATTGAGAAGTGGGGACTCCCCTTGCAGCGTGTCTTGATCTCCCCAACGGCGCCAGAAAAAGAGCTTGATGGCGGGTAACTCACACGTTCGTTGGGAACCCAAGAGGAAGGTATGATGCGTACAACAGCAAGTTTTCCCTCAGAAAGAAACCAAAGTTTAATCGGACCGTAGGAGCCAAGAAGCACGTTAAAGGTTGATGGTGGCGAAATGTGATGCGGTTAACAACAAGGATTCCGCGCTCAACGTGGGAATCCTCCACAACAACCAAAGCGCTGTTTCAATCTAAACAAAGTTGAGGTTGTCAATCTCACCGGCTTGTTGCAACAAAAGGATTAAACGATTTATGGAAGATGCTGCAAAGAAACAGAAATGTTATCGTAGATTGTATGCTATGTAAAGAATAGGGCCGGGGTCCACAGTCCACTAGAGGTGTCTCTCCCATAAGATAAAAGCATGTTGGGAGAACAAAGTCGGACAATTGACAAATAGAGAAGGGCATGACAATGCATACATGATATGATAAATATAGCGAGATTTAATTGGGCATTACGACAAAGTACATAGACCATCATCTGCATCTATGCCTAAAAGTCCACCTTCAAAGGTCATCCAACCCATTTATTAAGTTGCAAAGCATCAGACAATTGCATTAAGTATGGTGCGTGATGAATTCGATAACCACATACTTAGACATAGAATTTAATAGTTTTATCCTAGTGGCAACAAAGACATCGGCCAACCTTTAGAACTTTCTCTGTCATCGTCCTGGTGTCAATGAAGGCATGAACCCACTATCGAGCATAAATACTCCCTCTGAGTTAAGAGTACAAACTTGGCACAGCCTCTACTAATAACGGAGAGCATGCAAGATCATAAACACATATAAAATGAACATTGATAATCACCATAACATAGTATTTTCTATCCATCGGATCCCGACAAACACAAAATATAGTACATATACATGATCTTGATCATGTTAGGCAGCTCACAAGACCCAACAATAAGCAAAACAAGGAGAAGACGACCATCTAGCTAATGCTATGGACCCATAGTCCAGGGTGAACTACTCACTCATCATCCGGAGGCGATCATGGCGAAGGAAGAGTCCCTCCGGGGAGATGAATCCCCCTCCCAGCAGTGGTGCCGGAGGCGATCTCCGAACTCCCCGAGATGGGACCACGGCGGCGCGTCTCCGAAGGCTTTTCCGGACGTGGGTTCTCAAGACTGTGCTCACACGGAGGCTTCTTGGCAGGGCGGGAAGGGGCAGGTCGTGAGGGTCGACGCAGGGGCCCACACCATAGGCGGGGCGCTGGCTCCCTCTCGGGCCGCGCTGCCCTATGGTGGCGGCGCCTCTGCCGCCCACTTCGTTATCTCTTCGGTCTTCCGGAAGCTCCAAAAATAGCCCTGGGCGAAGATTTCGTCCAATTCCGAGAATATTTCCTTCTTACTAGGATTTCTGAAACCAAAAACAGTAGAAAACAAAGCAACTGTCTCTTCGGCATCTTGTTAATAGGTTAGTCTTAAAATGCATAAATATGACATATAATGCGCATAAAACATGTAGGTATCATCACAAGTAGCATGAACATAAGAAATTATCGACACGTTGGAGACGTATCAGCCCCTGATGGAACAAGAGCGGATGTCACAAAGGGCAACACCAAAGACCGGCACCGGTTTCCTACCTCCCGCATCGCACCCGTTCCCTGCATCACCCATTTATCGGGGGAGATCTGACTCAGCACCTCTACATCAAGATTGGTTCCTCAGAGGCCCCATATATCACATGCCCAGTGTGCCCCGCATCAAGATCGGTTCCCCTAGGGCCGCACCACATCACCTGCCCATTAGTCTCGCATCAAGACCGTTCCTCCGTAGGCACCATTTATCACACTCCGCCCAAAGATAGTCCCCACGCACCAGCTCGTAGGCCCAGCTTCCCAGTTCACACCTGCCCCTGCGTATCACTTCCGAGGTCTCGCTCATTGTCGTGGCCACCCGTGGTGACCAGGACGCATCCGAAGGCTATGTTCGTGAGTATATGACAACATAACTGCTCTTATCTTGATGTCTTCTCTGCTCAAAGTCTCACATGGTTCAGTGCATTGGTGCCATTGACTAATTTTTGGTGGTATCTCTTGCTTTGAATCAGAAATTGCCTAAAATTATCTCCAAGGATCTCAATGCTGGCCGAAGGGGCAAGATATCCCTCGTCATGGAGAGTGAAGGTCTCACCGTGGAGGAACGGTACTCTGTCAGTCCCACAGATGGCCGCTTGGCTGTTACTTCCAGGTGGAAAAAGTTCATTGATGGTGCCAAACTTCGCATTGGATCAAAGTTGAAGGTCAAGATCTTTCGATGCCGCTGTGACATGCTGGTCATAAAGTTCGCGGTTGTCTAGTTTTGTTGTCCCATGAGCCCTTAGCAAATGCATTTTTTGTAGTTATACTTATATAAGGTTATCTTATCTGAACTGCTAATTAATTGTATGGGTGGTAAAACTCTGGAAAGCTTTTGCTCTTAGCAAGTATGTATGTATGATCAGCTATTATGATAACTAATGTTTGTTTTCATCTTAATTTGCATTTCCGTTTTAGAAAAAAACTTAATTTCTATTTTGGTTGACCTGTTAGAGAACTATCAGATTGAACCCACAACATGATTCATATAGATTCATTACACCTAGAGCCACATGTCTTGACCTTTGCGACACTACTTCCATTAATCAAAGGCAAAAGAAGGCTTACCTGAGCCGCTCAACTATGACAGTATCTTAATCCACCTATCTATCTAGAAATACAACTCATAAAGAGGATTTGGCAGATGGGAGGTCATATTGGGAACCCATGAGCCAAAGAAAATATTAATGTTTTAAAGGTGGCAGGAGATCGAAAGAAAATAAGCCAAAAAATTAGTTGGTAAACAAATTCAAGAAAAGAAACATTTACCTTTCCTCGAGAGGATGTGACATGCGGGACCCAAGGAGGCAAGAAAGATCCCTCTCTCTCAACTATTTCAAGGCGCGCAGGGGGATCAAAATAAAAAAAGAAATAGCCATAAATTAATTAGGGTCAAAAATAAAATCCATCAAAGGAAACTTTTATTGTTCAGAGTGATGACACATATGTGGGACCGATTGCTGCACCAAGCACACATCGTTTGGGCAAGTGTGGATCAAAAAGAAAAAGGCAAATAGCTGAAATTAGGGGAAAAAAATAAATCCAACAAAGGAAACTTTATTGTTCATAGAGGATGACATGCGGGACCATGAGCCAGCTTTCAACGTTTTCAAAGTCGGCATGAGATTGAAAGAAAAGTCAAGTGACATAATATCGAGCCAAAAATAATCCAAGAAAAGAAACTTTTATTGTACATAGAGGATTTACATGCGGTCCCATTTTGTAGCACCGTCTCAACGCTCTGCGGCATACAGACCGAAAGAAAATGAAGTAGCTTTAAATCGTAGTGAAAAATCCAAGAAAAGAAAGAGCATTTCCAATTAACGTAATCATCCTATTATCTGCCTCTCGAACTGTCTCCTCTCCTCACAGCCTTTTACTCTGCTATTTCAGCCCTCCACTCCAAAAGAGGAAAGGTCGGATTTTTCTCAAAAAATCAGGAAAGTCCTATGCTCAAACAAAAACAAAAAAACAAGGAGATTCAACATAAGTTTGTTTATGTAGATATAAAGATTTAATTTATCTGTTTGCAATAGCTCAGAGCGTAAATACAACGTTTATTGTCTGTAAAATAAAATATCACATGTTTCTTGTATGGGAGGCTGACATCGGGACCCATGAGCCAGCAACGCCAATCGCTTTCCAAAGTGTGGATCGAAATAAAAAAGCCAAAAAATCACTAGAAAATACAAGAAAAGAAAAATATTTATCGTTCGAGGATGACATGGGACCCATGAGGCAAGAGATCCCTAACGTTTCAAAGTCGGCATGAGATCTAAAGAAAAAGGCAAGTGACATAATATCAGGAGCCAAAATAATCCAAGAAAAGAAAACTTTATTGTAATATAGAGATGATATGCTATCCCATTTTTTTGTGGCAGCCGTCCCACCACCTTCCAAGGTGGCACAGACCAAAAGAAAAATGAGGCAGCAGCATTCTCACAATAATTCTAAGGCGTGGGGATAAAAAAGAAAAATAAAGGAACATCCAGAAATTAATTAGAGGTCAAAATAAATCCACCAAAGGAAACTTTTATTGTCTACAGTAGAGGAGACATGGGACCGACCACAATGTCATTCCTTTCATCAAGCTTCAATGGGGCAGGGGATCAAAGAAAAAGGCAAATAGCCAGAAATTAGGTGTAAAAAACTCTAAGAAAGGAAACTTTTATTGTCTGGGAGGATGGACATGTCGGACCCATATGAGCTACAAAATTTACCCGTTAACGCTTTCAAAGTGCATGAGATCGAAAGAAAAAGGCAAGACCAACATCAGGAGCCAAAAAATAATCCAAGATTTATTGTACATAGAGGAAGGATATGGGTCCCATTCTTGTATAAGTGGCCCCAATGTTTGTGGCCAGTGCTTGAGATCAAAATATTAAAAAAGAAAGAAGAAAATTAGGGGTGAAAAAAAATCCAAGAAAAGAAAGTTGATGGACATAGAGGATGACATGCGGGTCCCCTTTAGCAGATGCATTTCAACGTTTCAAAGGGGGCAGGGGATCAAAAGAAAAAGGCAAGCCAAAAAATCGCAGGGAAAAAAATCCAACAAAGGAAACTTTTATAGCACATCACACAAAGGATGACATGCGGGTCCCATGAGCCAACAACTTACTCGTCAAAACGTGGTATGACTCAAAGAAAAGGCAAGTGACCAAATATGAGGTGCCAAAAAAACTCCAAGAAAAGAAAGTTGATTGCTCATAGAGGATGAGACATGGGTCCCATTTAGCTGCGGAAAAAGCGGTCTCTACCTTGAGAGGCTAGTATGGATCAAAGAAAAAGGCAAGGACCAAATATCGTGAGCCAATAATTCAAGAAAAGAAAGTTTTATAGTCCATAGAGGATGACATGGGTCCCATTTAGCAGTAGCGGTCTCACCGTTTGAGAGGCGGGACAGGGGATCGAAAGAAAAGGCAAGTGACCAAATATGAGGTGCCAAAAAAATCCAAGAAAAGAAAGTTTTATAGTAATATAGAGGATGACATGCGGGTCCCATTTAGCAACAGCGGTATCACCGTTTGAGAGGCGGCAGGGGATCGAAAGAAAAAGGCAAGTGACCAAATATGAGGTGCCAAAAAAAACTCCAAGAAAAGAAAGTTGATTGCTCATAGAGGATGATATGCGGGTCCCATAGCAGCAGTGGTCTCAACGTTTCCAAGGCAGGGGGATCAAAAGAAAAGGAAGTAGCCATAAATCAGGGGGTCAAAAAAAACCAAGAAAAGAAGGAATTTGGTTCATAGAGGATGACAAGCGGACCCATGATCTCGCATCGTAAATGGCTCATCGGAGAGAGTTGGAACGAGATGGCGTATCGAGAAAAAAACAATGCTAGAGAGGCTGCCATGTGGGCCCTACATCCCTCGGCGGTGTGGATTTGCGTTGACTCGGCCGAACCCGAGAATTCGCGATGCACCACGTCCCGGGCCACCACGCGACGTTTAGCCGCTGGCCGGGCCAGGGGCCTCAAAAACAAGAAAAAGTTTTGACATGAACCACTTGAGGATCTGCCAAAAATCGTCGGCCTTGTGCACCACCAACCACAACAAGGATTCAACCCCTGCTGCCATGGCAACTTTTTTCAGTGATGCTTTCATCTTTCATTGCCATGTTTAAACTTGTTTTAACCTTGTCAAAACATAGTATTTGACCAAGATTCAAATGGGCTTAAAAATTCTGGAAAAATAAAATAAAAACCAAAGCACATATATATAGCCTTCTTATGTCATATAGTAAGCATTCAAGTTGATAAAACAAGGTCTAGGACATATTCAAACAAGAAAATCATGTATTCACACACCTAACCATAAACTCGTTTAATTGGTTTTGCTCAAACATGGAAATTCACAAATCCTCCCAAAGCTTCATTTTTACGTTGACTAACTAAGAGGATCCATGCTTACCTTTTTTGGCTTAAAGCAATTGCTTGGAAACTAAAAAAAAAAAACCACTTTTCATAAAGTTGTTGACTTCTTATAATATATAGATTAATAGTGTTAGGTGATACATGATTTTCCTGGTTTGAATATGTCTAGACCCTAATAATAACTAATTGATTGTTAACATATGTGATATAAGAAGACTATGTGCCTTGGTTTTTAATTTTTCTGTTTTTTTGAATTTTATGCCTATAGAGTTTGAATCTTTAACAACCTAGGTTTAATGATTAACAAGTTGAACAAGAAAACCAGCAAAAACATGTATCCTTCCTTAATTAGTCACTCTAAAATGAAGCTTTTGGGATGTTCTTGAAATTTCATGCATGTTTGAAACCCAACCACTTCTCTTCATGCTAGGCTTCATGAGATCGACATGGTGTAAGAGTACATGATTTGTTCCGTTTGGACATACTCAGACTCGCTTAACTTGGAGCACACATATGGAAGCTTTGAAATACTATGTGCTTTTCTTTTTCATTCTTTCTTCATTTTTTGAATTTTAAAATGAAAATTCATTTGTATCTAATAAATCTTGCTTGATAATGATTTATAACAAAGTTTAAAATAGTGAAAATGCAAAGGTAAGCATGGATCCTTCTAATTAGTCACTATAAAATGAAGCTTTTGGAGGGTTTTTGAAATTTCCATGTTTGAAACCCAAAACCACTTCCTCTTTCATATGCTTGACTTCATAAGACTGAGTTTAGGGTTATAGGGGTTAGGGGATACATGATTTGTCTAGTTTGAATATATATGTCTAGACCTTGTTTATCAACTTTAATGTTTACTATATGACATAAGAAAACTATTTGCTTTGGTTTCTTTTTCTGTTTTTTTTTTTTTCAATTTTGATGCCCATTTGAATCTTGTCAAATCCTAGGTTTGACCGAGATAATTTAAACAAGCTTAAAACATGAATATGAAAAGGGAAGCATGTATCCTTCTTAGTCACTCTAAAATGTAGTTTTTGGGAGGTTTTTGAAATTTCCATGTTTGAAACCCAAAACCACTTCTCTTCATGCTTGACTTCATAAGATGGAGTTTAGGGGTTAGGGGTAGATACATGATTTGTATGGTTTGATATGTCTAGACCTTGTTTATCAACTTTAATGCTTACTATATGACATAAGAAGACTATGTGATTTGGTTTTTCATTTTTCTGTTTTTTATTTTTCTGCCTATTTGAATCTTGGTCAAATCCTAGGTTTGACCAAGATTTAGACAAGTTTAACACGTAAATGAGTTAACTTGGATTTCCTACCCTTGAATCCATAGGAAACTTTGTTCTAATGCATCATAATAATCAATTTAGTTTTTACACCAACAGGTTCTGTTTACTTACGGTGGTGCCCACGCTGAGGTCCCACACTTCAAAGAGCACAAGTCATGGCAATAGGTACGCAAACTCCCTGCCATCTTCCTTGTCAAGAGAAGACGCATCGGGGATGCGTATTGGAAGTCTCTGGGTCCTTCTGGATCCTGTTGTCCTTTCCTGCACAAAAACAAATCTCTCTCATTTTCGGCCTCGCTCGACTCCCGCTCGCACCTCCTGCTCACCGACAAACCCTGCACAAAAGTCAACATCATCACCCGAAAAAGGGAGACACCATACTCCCTCCTTCTTCTCTCCTTCCGAGTGATCCTTCTTCCTCCGAGTTTCACTCGACCGGCAAACACCCATGTGCTGCATATAGTAATAATAAAAGGTAGTAGAAAAATCTATATATAATCTATACTCAAATAGGCCAAACTAGGTTTTGCCCAATTCCCATGCATCAAGGGTTCAAAATCTAACTATGTCTAACAACATCGATTCTAATCCTAGAAGTTTTTCGACATAGGTCATCCAAATGGCTCCCTTAAACTATAGGGTTAGCATCTAGTACAGTGTGTGAAAAATGTATGCACTATGTGTGCTATAACTTGTATGTCTTTCAAATTTGAACCAAATTTGAATAAGTTTGAATATTTGAAAAGGGGCTTTTGGTAAACGTTTGAAACCAAAACCACCTCTTCATGCATGCTTGACTTTCATAAGACAGAGCTAGCTAGGCTAGGGCAGATACGATTTTCTCCATGGTTTGAATGGCACACCAGACCTTGTTTATCAACTTAATTGAATACTTACTATATGACATATGAAGCCTATATCCTTCTTAGTCACCCTAAATGAAGCTTTGGACACTTGAATTTCCATGTTTGAAACCAAAACGACTTCTCTCTTCATGCTAGACTTCATAAGATCGACAGTGGTAGATACATGATTTGTCCTGTTTGATATACCTAGACCCTCGCTTTATCAAACTTCTTGAATGCATACTTATATGACATATGAAGACTATGTGCTTTTGTTTTTCATTTTTCTGATTTTTAATTTTGTGCCCACCCATTTGTATCTTGGTCAAATGCTAGGTTTGAATGATTTAAATAAGTTTAAAATATGAAAATACAAAGGTAAGCATGGATCCTTCTAAGCTCTAAAATGAAGTTTTTCGGAGGTTTTGAAATTTCCATGTTTCAACCGAGAACCACTTCTCTTCACATGCTTGAATTCATAAGACAGTAGCTTAGGGGTTAGGGTATAGATACATGGATTGTCTAGTTTGAATATGTTCAGACCTTGTTTATAAACTTTAATGCTTACTATATGACATAAGAAAACTATTTCCTTTGTTTTTCTTTTTTTTTCTGATTTTTTCAATTTTGATGCCCATTTGAATTCAGTCAAATCCTAGGTTTGACCAAGATAATTTAAAAAAGTTTAATGAAAATGAAAAGGGAAGCTTGTATATCCTTCTTAGTCACTCTAAATGAAGTTTTTGGGAGGTTTTGAATTTCCATGTTTGAAACCCAAAACCAATGCCTCTTCATGCTAGACTTCATAAGACAATTTAATTAGGGAAGCATGCATCCTTCTTAGTCACTCTAAAACTGAAGCTTTTGGGATGTTCTTGAAATTTCCATGTTTGAAACCCAAACGACTTCTTCTCTCTTCATGCTAGACTTCATAAGACTGAGTTTAGGGTAGATACATATGATTTGTCTGGTTTGGATATACCTAGACCTCGTTTAACTTGAATGCTCACGATATGACATAAGAAGACTACGTGCTTTGGTTTTCATTATTCTGATTTTTTTGAATTTTGTGCTCACCCATTTGTATCTTGGCCAAATCCTAGGCTTGATAATGATTTAACAAGATTAAAATATGAAATGCAAAGGTAAGCATGGATCCTTCTTAGTCACTCTCTAAAATGAAGCTTTTGGGAAAACCACTTTTCTTCATATGCTTGACTTCACAAGACGGAGTTTAGGTTAGGGTGTTGGCGTGTAACGCACGTTCGTTGGGAACCTAAGAGAAGGCATGATGCCACGTAGCAAGTTTTCCCCTCGTAAAGAAACCAAGGTTTAATCAACCAGTAGGAGACCAAGAAACACGTTGAAGGTTGATGGTCGCGAAATGTGATGCGGCGCAATGACCATGGGATTCCAGTCGCCAACGCGGAACCTGCACAACACCACCCAAGTACTTTGTCCCAACGTAACAGCGAGGTTGTCAATCTCACCGGCTTGCTGTAACAAAGGATAAACCGAACGAGTGGAAGATGTTTGCAAAGAAAAACAGTAAAACCAGTAGATTGTATGTTATGTAAAGAATAGGACCGGGGTCCACAGTTCACTAGAGGTGTCTCTCCCATAAGATAAAAGCATGTTGGGTGAACAAATTACAGTCGCGCAATTGACAAATAGAGAAAGGCATAACAATGCATATACATGATATGATAAATATAGTGAGATTTAATCCGGTATTACGACAAAGTACATAGACCGCCATCCAACCGCATCTATGCCTAAAAAGTCCACCTTCAAGTTATCATCCGAACCCCTCCAGTATTAAGTTGAAAAGCAACAGACAATTGCATTAAGTATGGTGCGAATGTAATCAATAACTACATCCTTAGACATAGCATCAATGTTTTATCCCTAGTGGCAACAGCACATCACAACCTTAGAACCTACTATCACGATCCCAGATTCAATGAAGGCATGAACCCACTATCGAGCATAAATACCCCCTCTTGGAGTTAAGAGCAAAAACTTGGCCAGAGCCTCTACTAATAACCGAGAGCATGCAAGATCATAAACAACACATAAACAATAGATTGATAATCACCATAATCATAGTAATCTCTATCATCGCATCCCGACAAACACAACATATAAAATTAGACAGATGATCTTGATCATGTTAGGCACCTCACACAATGAAGCACAACAAGGACAAGACGACCATCTAGCTACCGTTATGGACCCATGGTCCAGGGTGACTACTCACTCATCACTCCTGAGGCGACCATGGCGGTGTAGCCTCCTCGGGAGATGAATCCCCTCTCCGTGCAAGTGCCGGAGGGCGTATCTCCTGAACTCTCCGAGATGGGACTGCCACAAGTGCGGCGTCTCAATAGTTAGTTTTCCGCATCGTGCCTCTCGGCATTGGGGGTTTCGCGACGGGAAGCTGGGCAGGCGAGGTCAATCACAAATGGGCCACGAGGGCCCAGTGGGTAGTGGTCGCTGCCAGGTCGTCGCGCCGGCCACTCCCTCCTGCCGCCTCGGTCTCACTTCGTTATCTCTTCGGTCTTCGGGAAGCTTCGTGCAAAAAGGACCCCGGGCGAAAGTTTCGTCCAATTCCGAAAATATTTCTTTACTAGGATTTTCTGAAACCAAAAACAGCAAAAAATAGCAACTGGCTCTTCGGCATCTTGCTAATAGGTTAGTTCCGTAAATGCATAAATATGACATATAATGTGCATAAAACATGTAGGTATCATCAATAAAGTAGCATGGAACATAAGAAATTATCGATACGTTGGAGACGTATCAGCATCCCCAAGTTTAGTTCTGCTCTCGTCCCGAGTAGGTAAAACGATAACAAAGATAATTTCTGAAGTGACATGCCATCATAATCTTGATCATACTATTTGTAAACATATGTAATGAATGCAGCGATCAAAACAAAATTAATGACATGAGTAAACAACTCAATAAAGCAAAAGACTTTTCATGAATAGTACTTCAAGACAAGTATCAATAAGTCTTGCATAAGAGTTAACTCATAAAGCAATAAATCAAAGTAAAGGTGTTGAAGCAACACATAGGAAGATTAAGTTTCAACGGTTGCTTTCAACTTATAACATGTATATCTCATGGATATTGTCAACATAAAGTAATATAATAAGTGCAATATGCAAGTATGTAGGAATCAATGCACAGTTCATACAAGTGTTTGCTTCTTAAGGTGGAAGGAGATAGGTAAACCGACTCAACAATAAAAGTAAAAGAATGGTCCTTCAAAGAGGAAAGCATCGATTGCTGTATTTGTGCTAGAGCTTTTATTTTGAAAACATGAAACAATTTTTGTCAACGGTAGTAATAAAGCATATGAGTTATGAAAATTATATCTGCTGTTGCAGAAGTTCTTCATGCATAGTGTATTTAATATGCCTACCTCATTCTACTTAGCTTGACTACCGGATCTTCGCATGCCATGTTTCAACCAAGTGTCACAAAGGGGCACCTCTACCTGTAAAAAGGTCTAAGGAGAATGCTCGAATTTGGATTTCTCGCTTTGATTATTCTCAACTTAGACATCCATACCGGGACAATATGGACAACAGATAATGGACTCCTCTTTAAATGCATAAGCATGTAGCAATGATTATTATTCTCATATGAGATTGAGGATATATGTCCAAACTGAACTTCCACCATGATTCATGGCTTAAGTTAGCGGCCCCTTCTCTAACAATTTTGCATGCCCCAACCACTAAAATGATAGATCTTTCAGACAAGACGGAATGCATAGCAATTCACATGATATTCAACAATAGTTGATGCCGTTCCCCAGAAGCATGGTTATCGCACAACAAACAACTTAATAAAATATAAAGTGCATAAGTACATATTCAATACTACTATAGTTTTTAAGGCTATTTTGTCCATGAGCTATGCATATATTGCAGGAATGATGGAACTTTAAAGACTCAAGCAATTTACTTTGGAATGGCGGAGAAATACCATGGTAGGTAGGTATGGTGGACACAAATGGCACAGTAGTATGGTCTAAGGATTTTGGACAACAGAGCTATTCCCTCTCGACATACAAGGTTTAGGCTATAGCATACATATTTAAGGCAAAAGAACTCAGATGAACAAGTGCAGCAGAAACTCACATAAAGACATATTGTAAACATTATAAGATTTTACACCGTCTTCTTCCTTGTTTTTCAAAACTCAATACTAGATATTGGCTCCAGATCTTAGAGAGACCAACATGCAACCAAATTTTGTAGCAAAGCTCTATGTATTTTCATTAATGGGCAAAGCATATGATGCAAGAGCTGAAACATGAACACAACAATTGCCAAGTATCACATTATCCAAGACATTTTAGAATTACTATATGTATCCAATCCCAACCATATAACAATTTAACCAAGAAGAAACTTCGCCTTGAACATATGAGTGAAGCCTAAGGACACATGTGTCCATATGCACAGCGGGAGCGTGGTTCTCCCCACAAAGTGAATGCGAGAATCATCTTTATTCAAACAAAAAAACGAAAAATAAACTGATTACCCAAGTTAAAGAATACAGATGTGATTAAATAAAAATATATTTCAGTGGAGGAACCAATGATTTTCCTGTTTACACATGGGATGTTTGGCATCCCTGTCAGACGCTTGAGTCTTTAAAATATGCAGGTGAAACCATGGGTATCTCTTGTGCTTTGTGAGGCTTTCACTCCTCTTTTGATCATAGTAAGGCTCCTCTCTTGACCCTTGAAAAAACTTCACACCAAACTTCAAGCAAACTCATTGGAGGGTTAGTGCATAATAACCATCATTCAGAGGTGTGACACAATCATTATTTTTACTGACATTGCATAATGCTACTGGACATTAATGGACTGAAAGAAATAAATCCAACATAGCAAAAGAGGCAATGCAATAAAAGGCAGAATCTGTCAAAAAACAGTATCACTGTGAAAGACGAATTCTAAAGCTGGTGCACTAGACTTGCTCAATGGAAAACTCAAAACTAATGAAAGTTACGTACATATCCGAGGATCACGCTCGTAAATTGGCAGTTTTTTTCGAATTTTCTACAGAGAGAAATGTGCCCAGATTCGTGACAGACAGCAATGTTGTTTCTGCACAGATCCCAAGTATAACATCAACTTTGACATAGAAACTTTACTTAGCACAAATGATGATAAGAGAGGTTGTCATGTAGTAAATAAATCTCCACACCAAAATATAAAACAGCATCAGAAACATGGGTTGTCTCCTGCTGTTCTTTCTTTATAGCCATTAAGATGGGTTCAGCAGTTTTGATACTCTCGCAATAAATAAGAGTTGAAGCAAAAGAAGAGACAAATTCAAAACACATTTAAACCTAACCCACATAGGAATTTTGTACACAAATAAATTCATGAAGAACAAAGTGACAAGTATAGAAAAGCAACACAAGTGCAATTTTAAGATTCTCAACATAAAGAGGGAAACTTAATATTAAGATGCATATAACCATGTTTCTCTCTCTCTAATAATTTTCAGTAGCATCATGAACAAACCTAACAATATAACTATCACATAAAACATTCTTGTCAAGGAGTCACATGCATAAATTACTCTCCACATAAGACATCAATTTTATTAGTTGTGGAGTAACTAACAAAATAGCTATCACTATTATTCTCATCACTATAATCATATATAGGAGGTATTAATAATCATAATTAATTTTCTTCTCAATAGTAGGTGGACTGAAAATATCATATTCATCATTGCAAGCATCATATATAGGAGGCAAAGTATCATCAAAGCAAATTTTCTCCTCAATGCTTGGGGGACTAAAAATATCACAACCAGCTTTCCCAAGCTTAAATTCTTCCATAGCTTTAGCAATAATGGTGTTCAAAGAGTTCATGCTAATAACATTGCTACAACTATTTTGCAAACAAAGTTCCATGGGTTTTTTAATTTTCTCTTCAAACCACCATGTCCTAATTCAAGATAAAGTTCATAAAGATCTCTAATTTTTTTGTTGTTTCTATTAAGCCTAACTAGTGAAAAATAAAAACGTACAGGACTAGACATGATAACAAAATAAACTAATTAATTTTTTGTGTGTTTTTGATATAGAACAAGTAAACAAGACAGCAAGTAACTAAATTTTTTGTGTTTTTAATATGAAGCAAAACAAGACAATAAATAAAGTAAAGTAAAGCAAGACAAAAACAAAGTAAAGAGATTGGAAGGGGAGACTCCCCTTGCAGCGTGTCTTGATCTCCCGCAACGGCTAACAGAAAGAGCTTGATGGCGTAATCACACGTTCGTTGTGAACCCGGAGGAAGGTATGATGCGCACAACAGTAAGAGTCAGAAACCAAGGTTTAATCGAACCAGGAGGAGCTAAGAAAGCAAGTTGAAGGTTGATGGTCGCGAAATGATGCGGCGCAACACCATGGATTCCGGCGCCAACGCGGAACCTGCACAACACCACCCAAGTACTTTGTCCCAACGAAATAAAAACAGAGGTTATTATTTTTCTGTCGCGCAGACGGAGTCCAAAGGGGAGACGGAGAAGAGCCAGGGGTGGGCCAAACAACAGGCCGGCGCGGGCCCCCCCAGGCCGCGCCAGGGTGTTGTCTGGGCCCACCAGACTAGAGGTGTCTTCCCATAAGATAGAAGTATGCTGGGGGTGGAACAACGATAATGGGCAATTGACAAATAGAGAAAGTCAAAAATGCATATACATGATATGATAAATATAGTGAGATTTAATCCGGGCATTACGACAAAGTACACAGACCGCCATCCAACCGCATCTATGCCTAAAAAGTCCACTCGTGTTATCATCCGAACTCCTCTGCATTAAGTTGCAAAGCAATGCATAATTGCATTAAGTATGGAAAGGAATAATCAACAACTACATCCTTAGATATATAACATCAATGTTTTATCCCTAGTGGCACAGACATCATAACCTTTAGAACCTACTGTCACGATCCCAGATTCAATGAAGGCATGAACCCACTATCGAGCATAAATACCCCCTCTTTGAGTTAAGAGCAAAAACTTGGCCAGAGCCTCTACTAATAACGGAGAGCATGCAAGATCATAGACAACACATAAACAATAGATTGATAATCACCATAATCATACTACTCTCTATCGGATCCCCACAAACACAACATATAGTATTACGTATAGATGATCTTGATCAGCTCCCAAGATCCAACAATGAAGCACAACAAGGGAGAAGACGACTCATCTACATCGCTTATGGACCCATGAACCAGGGGTGGACTACTCACCATCACTCCGGGAGGCGACCATGGTGGGTGAGTCCTCCAGAGATGAATCCCCCCTCCTCGGCAGGCCGTGAGGCGATCTCCCCGAATCCCCCGAGATGGGACCACGGCGGGCGGCGCCCGAGCAAGGCCTTCCGGGACGCGGCTCCCTGGTGACCGGGGGCCTCGCGACTGCTTTGCGGTGGCAGAGGTCAATGCGGGGGCCACACGAGGGGCCCGGGGGTAGGTCGGCGCGGCCAGGGGCTTGGGCCGCGCCGGCCACCCCCCTGCTGGCCGCCCCGTGGCCCCACTTCGTTATCTCTCCGTCTTCTCGAAGCTTCGTGGCAAAATAGGACCGCTTAAAGTTTCTCAAGCCCAATTCTGAGAATATTTCTTTACTAGGATTTCTCAAACCAAAACAAAGTAAAACAGCAACCTGCTCTCTTCGGCATCTCGCTGCTAATAGGTTAGTTCCAAATGGCAAATATGACATATAATGTGCATAAAACATGTAGGTATCATCAATAAAGTAGCATGAACATAAGAAATTATCGATATGTTGGAGGGGTTAGGGGGGTATAGATACATGATTTGTCTGGTTTGAATATGTCTAGACCTTGTTTTTATGAACTTAATTGGCTTACTATATGACATAAGAAAACTATTTGCTTTGCTTTTCTTTTTCCTGATTTTTTAAATTTTGATGCCTATTTGAATCTTGTCAAATTCTAGGTTTGACCGAGATAATTTAAACAAGCTTAAAACATGAATATAAAAAGGTAAGCATGTATCCTTCTTTGTCACTCTAAAATGAAGTTTTTGGAGGTTTTTGAATTTATGTTTAAACCTAAAACCACTTCTCTTCATATGTCAGACTTCATAAGACAACAGTTCAGGTTAGTATACATACGATTTGTCTCGTTTAATATGTCTAGACCTTGTTTATCAATTAATGCTTACTATATGACATAAGAAGACTATGTGATTTGGTTTTTCATTTTTCCGGTATTTTTCTGCCCATTTGAATCTTGGTCAAATCCTAGGTTTGAACAAGATTTAGACAAGTTTAACACGTGAAATTAAACGAATAAGTAAGCATTGATCCTTCTTAGTCACCCCAAAATGTACCAATTGATAGTGTTAACTTTGCTTCATGGAAAAAATAATGTCATTTAAATGAGTTAACTTGGATTTCCTACCCTTGAATCCATAGGAAACTTTGTTCTAATGCACTATAATAATCAACCGAGTTTTTACACCAGGTCTGACACTTACGTGTGGTGCCCACGCGTGTGGTCCCACACTCAAAGGAGCACAAGTCACGTGTAATAGGTACGCAAACTCCCACCCATCTTCTTTGTCAAGAGAAGACGCACCAGGATGCGTGGATTGGAAGTCTGTGGGTCCTTCCGGATCCTTCGTTGTCCCTCTCACAAAAAAAACAAATCTCTCATTCTCGGTACGTCTCGACTGCCCGCCGCTCGCACCTCCTCCTGCTCACTGACAAACCCCGCACAAAAGTCAACATCATCACCCGAAAAAGGGGGAGACACCATAATGCTCTCTCTCTCCTTCTCTCCTTCCGAGTGATCCCTCTTCCTCCGAGTTTCACTCGACGGGCAAACACTCATGGTGCTGTATAGTAATAATAAAAAGGTAGTAATCGTAGAAAATCGAGGTACGAATCTATAATTAAATAGGTTAAACTAGGGTTTTGCCCAGTTCTACAGATCAAGGGTTCAAAAAAATCCAACTACGGGGTTCGAACAACACGATTCTAATCCAAGAATTTTTTCAACCTAGGTCACCCAAATGGCCTCAACTATAAAGTTAGCATCTAGTGCAGGATGTGTGAAAATGTATGCACTATGTGTGCTATAAGTTGTATGTCTTTCAAATTTGAAACTAAATTTGAATAAGTTTGAAATATTTGAAAAGAGGCTTTTGGCTTAACGCTTGAACCAAAAACCACTTCTCTTCATGCATGCTTGACTACATAAACATAGTTTAGCTAGGGTTAGGGGTAGATGCACGATTTTCCTGGTTTGAATATGTCTAGACCTTGTTTATCAACTTAATTGAATGCTTACTATATATGACATAAGAATACTATGTGCCTTGTTTTTTATTTTTTGATTTTTTAAAAAAATTTATGCCCATTTGAATCTTGGTCAAATCCTAGGTTTGAACATGGTTTAAACAAGTTTAATCATGAATATGAAAAACTAAGCATCTATATATCCTTTCTTAGTCACTCCAAATGTAGCTCTTGGGAGGGTTTTCTTAAATTTCCATGTTTGAAACCAAAACCACTTTCATGCATGCTTGACTTCATAAGACAGAGTTTAGGGTTAGGGTAGATATATACATGATATTCTCGTTTGAATATGTCTAGACCTTGTTTATCAACTTGAATGTTACTATATATATATGACATAAGAATGTTATGTTCCTTTGTTTTTCATTCTTTTGATTTTTTATGAATTTCTATGCCCATTTGAATCTTTGGTCAAATTAAGTTTGACCAAGATTTAAACAAGTTTAAAACATGAAATTGAAAAGGGAAGTATATTCTTCTTAGTCACTCTAAAATGAAGTTTTTGGGAGGTTTTTGAAATTTCCATGTTTAAAACCCAAAACCACCTCTCTTCATGCTAGACTTCATAAGACAATTTAATTAGGGGTTAGGGGGATACATGATTTGTCCTGCCTTGAATATGTCCAAACCTTGCTTGTTATCAACTTGAATGCTTACTATATGACATAAGAATGCTTACCATATGTTTGAATTTAAAAGTATATAGTCTTCTTATGTCATATAGTAAGCATTCAAAGTTTTTCTTGAGAGAGAAATGATTCAAAAGGATAAATAAGATTTGGGACATATTCAAACTGCACAAATCATAGACCACACCCCCTAACCCCAATTAACTGCCTTTATGAAGTCAAGCATGAAGAGAAGGGGTTTTGGGTTTCAAACATGAAAATTTCACAAACCTCCCAAAAGCTTCATTTGAGAGTGACTCAAGATGATCCAGCTTACCTTTTCATTTCCATTTTTAAACTTGTTTAAATCTGGGTCAAACCTAAGATTTTACCAAGATTCAAATGGGCATAAAAAATCGTAAAAAATCAAAAAATGAAAAAACAAAAGCACATATATAGCCTTCTTATGTCATATATAGTAAGTATCCAATTAAGTTGATAATAAACAAGGTCTATACATATTCAAACCAGAAAAAAGCAGGTATCTACCTACGCATAACCCTATACTTTTTGCTCCAGAAGACGCTAAGGATGAAGAGAAGTGGACGGTTTCAAACATGGAAATTTCAAAACTTCCAAACATGTATATATATACCCTAACCCTATCTGTCTCATGAAGTTACATATGAAGAGAAGTGATTTGTTTTCAAACATGAAAATTGTAAACCTCCCAAAAGTTTTTATTTGTGAGAGACTAAGAATGGATTCATGCTTACTCTTCATTGCCGTTTTAAACTTGTTTTAACTCTTGGTCAAACCCATTTGACTAAGATTCAAAATGGGCGAAAAATTCAGAAAAAGTCAAAAAAATGAAAACCAAAGTTATCATTACAGCAATAGCGCCTTCCTGATGTCATATAATAAGAATCTTGCTGATAAATGAGTCTAGACATATTCAAACAAGAAATATCTCTACACACCTAACCCCATAAACTCTGTCTTAAGTGGTTTGTTTCAAACATGGAAATTTCACAAACCTCCCAAAAGCTTCTCCATTTTAGAGTGACTAATTAAGGAGGATCCATGCTTACCTTTTGGCTTAAACGTGTTTGAAACCAAAAAACCACTTCTTCATGCATGCTTGACTTCATAAGACAGAGTTTAGCTAGGCGTTAGGGGTAGATACATGATTTTCCGGTTTGAATATGTCTAGACCCGTTTATCAACTTAATTGATTGTTTACTATATGACATAAGAAGACTATGTGCCTTGGTTTTTAATTTTTCTGTTTTTTTTTGAATTTTATGCCCATATATTTGAATCTTGGTCAAATCCTAGGTTTGACCAAGATTTAAACAAGTTTAAAACATGAAAATGAAAAGGGAAGCATGTATATATCCTTCTTAGTCACTCTAAAATGAAGCTTTTGGGATGTTCTTGAAATTTCCATGCATGTTTGAAACCCAAAACGACTTCTCTTCATGCTAGACTTCATAAGATCGACAGGGTGTAGATACATGATTTGTCTGGTTTGGATATACCTAGACCTCGTTTAACTTGAGTGCATACACGATATGGCATAAGAAGACTATGTGCTTTTGTTTTTCATTTTTCCGATTTTTTTGAATTTTGTGCCCACCCATTTGTATCTTGGTCAAATCCTAGGCTTGATAATGATTTAAACAAGTTTAAAATATGAAAATGCAAAGGTAAGCATGGATCCTTCTTAATTAGTCACTCTAAAATGAAGCTTTTTTTGAAATTTCCATGTTTGAAACCCAAAACCACTTCTCTTCATATGCTTGACTTCATAAGACGGAGTTTAGGGGTTAGGGCCGGGGTATAGATACATGATTTGTCTAGTTACTATATGACATAAGAAAACTATTTGCTTTGGTTTTTCTTTTTTCTGATTTTTTTTCAATTTTGATGCTCATTTGAATCTTGTCAAACCTATGTTTGACCAAGATAATTTAAACGAGCTTTAAACATGAATATGAAAAGGGAAGCATGTATCCTTCTTGTCACTCTAAAATGAAGTTTTGGGAGTTTTTCAAATTTCCATGTTTGAAACCCAAATTCACTTCTCTTCGTATGCTTGACTTCATAAGACAGAGTTCAGGGGTTAGATACATGATTGTTCTAGTTTGAATATGTCTAGACCTTTTGTTTATCAACTTAATGCTTACGTATATGACATAAGAAAACTATTTGCTTTTGTTTTTTCTTTTTTTCAGATTTTTTCAATTTTTTTACAGAGACTTGAATCTTTGATAAATCCTAGGTTTGACCAAGATAATTTAAAATGCTTAAAACATGAATATGAAAAGGGAAGCACAAACTCTTCTTAGTCACTCTAAATGTAGTTTTTGGGAGGTCTTTTAAATTTCCATGTTTGAAACCCAAAACCACTTCTCTTCTTCATGCTTGACTTCATAAGACATAGTTTAGGGGTTAGGGGGCAGATAGACATGATTTGTATGGTTTGATATTTCTAGATCTTGTTTATCAATTTTAGTGCTTACTATATGACATAAGACTATGTGATTTGGTTTTTCATTTTTTTGTTTTTTTTTTTTTTTTCTCATTTGAATCTTGGTCAAATCCTAGGTTTGAACAAGATTTAGACAAGCTAACACGTGAAATTAAACGAATAAGTAAGCATCTGGATCCTCTTAGTCACTCCAAAATGTACCAATTGATAGTGTTAACTTTGCTCATGGAAAAAATAATGTCATGTGTAAATGAGTTAACTTGGATTTCTACCCTTGAATCCATAGGAAACTTTGTTTTAATGCACTATAATAATCAACCTAGTTTTTACACCAACAGGTCTGTCACTTACGTGTGGTGCCCACGCATGTGGTCCCACACTTCAGTGAGCACAAGTCACGTGCAATAGGTGTGGTGCCCCGGACTCACCAGTCCAGAACTCCTGTTATGCATACAATTTCACGATCCCAAGATCATTCCATCGTGAATACATAACCGAACTGATACCAGATTACATCATCCATTACAGTACCGAAATAATATTAATACGGAAGTCTTACATCATAGGCCATCAAGGCCGAAGTTCAACAAACAGCAGCGGAATTTATTTGACTTCAAACAGCGGTGGAACCCAAGTCAGGCCTTTACCCTACAGGCGGCTGACTGGGAGAGCGTCCTAGTTCGCGTCTTCGGCGTCGTACTCTTCGTCTTCGTAGTACTCCTCTTCAAAGTCTGGCCAAGTAAATAGCCAGGACAACAATGCCAATGAGTACGTTTGAATGTACTCGCAAACCACCTTAGAGAGAAATAAAGGATATGCAATATGGCAGTAGCAAGGAACATGCACTAACTAAGGCGACAAAGAGCGAGAGAGGGTTTCTCTCGAGAATAAGATATCTTTATAACTTTGTTGAAAACCTTTTTGAAAACAATTGTCATTTGAAGACTAGTAGGTAAGGGTGACCCAATTTATTTTCCCGGCCCTCGAAATGGCCAAAACAACTGTACCACTTTCCACCGTACCTCTCAGGTACATTTCCTCCAGTCCCACTGGCATTTTCCTGTACCTTCCCGGTACTTTTCAAAATCTTTTCTTTGAAATCATTTGTAAAACAAAAACTCTTCAGCGTAGGTATCATGCCTTCCCAACCGTCCATGACCGCGGACGCGGCTATTCGAATAGTTTTCACTCTGCAGAGGTTGTACACTTTCACCATAAGATCCGATAAATCCGCCGGGATCATCCCTGGTTCACCAAGCGTCAAAACGCGAGGTTCGGATAACCGATCGCAGTTTTTCGCTTGCTCGCCTTAGCCTAAGACATGCCGAATGAGATGTACCTCCCAACACCAGAGTCCGGGATGCCGTTTACCCAGGAGTTGCAAAGTCCCCGGCACACCCGACCCTCCGGAATGCCGTTCAACCACTAGGCATCTTTCAATGGGAGCTCATAAGTTGTACCCCGCGTACCTAAACAGGCAAATGGGTTGCGTCCCTTCTCATGGGAAGAACCCCGGTCGAAGCGTCCATGGTCGGACTGCCACTACACTTGCAGGACTCAGTCTAAGGCGAGACAAACTACTACACTACGCCCCGTGCCCACTTTGGGGTAATATGGTTGCACTGTCTAATTGGTCAGGTTAAGTACCCAAGGCACCGAAGTTTTCGAAAACCTTTTTATCTCCACTTTATTCCAGCAAAACTCACTTTTGCAAATCAGCTCTTCATTTTCAAACTCCCACTTGGGCAGGGCTACCCCATTCCAAGGTTTTCGAAAAACATCTTTCTAGGAAAACATTTTCCCAAAGCTTTTTCACAAGGGCTCCCAACCTATAGTCCACCTTTTCTTGAAAATCGGCGACAAGGATGATAAGGTGATAAGCACCATATCACTATTAAGATGGGGATCAGTAGGTTCCAATGAGGTCTGCACCCTAAGGGTGGATTAATTAAAACTCCGGTGGCGCTAACCACCGACAATAATAAATGAAAAACATGCACTTTGCAAAACCTGGAATAATGCAAGAACAAGGTATATGTAGGATCAGAGATGCATCAAAAGGTGGCTTGCCTTGATCAGCAAAGTGCCCCTGGTCTTCCTCTTCAATCCCTCCAAAGTCTCCTCCTCCTTCGTTGCCGGCGGTGTTCGAATCTAGCGTCGCAAAAAGAAAACAACAAGCCATACCCAATCAACAAACCACACCAGAATAATTCACATAAAAATTTGGTAAAATCACAGTATGTAAAGGTTTACTAATGCAAGCTGAAGGTGGTTTCACCCATTTAAGATTTTTAAAACAAAAGATATGATTTTTGCAATTCCAGAAATGACTTAGGAACCATTTAAATGGTCTAAATCTTTCTGTAATGTCACAAAAATGCATGCAGCATACCTACTGAAAGCTAATAACATGTAGGGTACACATGCACAAGAATCACATGCAAATAATCTTTTAAATGACCTAGGTAAATCAACTAAGGCAGAAACCAGAGCATACAAACAACAAGGCACACCAGTATCAGAGCATCACCAACCAACACCAAACATACCCCTGGATAGGTGAGACTAAATGTGAACTAACCCCACTGGTTTGGTATTTTTCTGATTTGTAAATGATTTTATAAAAATCAAATACTGAAAAGATATACTGTTTCAGTAATTAAATTCTTGAAACTAAAACTACAAATTTTAAAAATATTTCCTTTGGCACAAAATTACCCTATAGATATGTCTACCAGTATAACTTGGTTTTGTTTCAAAATCATTATTATTTTTCAAATTAAAAATCATTTACTGGCTCTCTGGACAGATCTTGTTTTCTAAAACAATTTAAATCCAGGAAGCTCCTGCATGTGGGACTAGTGTCAAAATGAAGCTATCTACATACACTTCACAACCAAATTGACCTCATGCAGAAAGGTTCTATAAAACTCACACACTAATTAAAATACACAATCAGATACTTTTTAGGTTTTCATTTATCAGCACATATTCACAGCACTCAATTCACATGCATGCAATTATTCATGGTAGATAAAACATCTGTGAGCATTTATAAATTTGAATCAACAAATTTGGTCACTCGTTGAATTTTCGTGTGATTTAAAACTGCCAGAGTTTACCGCGCATTCATAAACGAAAAAAGAAGAAAAGGGGATTTGGGCCGGGATGACCGGGCCTCGCGTATCCGGCCCAGCGCTCAGGCTGCTGGAAGGCCATTCCGCCTTTGAACGCGGGGACGTGCGGGCCACGCAGCGCATGGCCCTGCGCCAAACGCATGCATGCGAGGGGTTCGTCCTCCTCGCGACAGGAGACGCCGGCGGAAGCCTCGGAACCGGCGGAGGCTGGGGAGCTCACCCGGTGAGCGGGGCCTGATGGCGGGGACTGCACGTTGAAGCGGAAGAGAGTTCTCCGTCGACGGATGGTCTCGGCAAGGCGAAACAAAGGGCACCTCTTCCGCGGACGTTGATGGCGGCGCGACGCTGTTCTAACAACAAGGCCACGGGGAACCCTGGTCGAGCGTAACGTTGCACAAGTAGAATGAGGGGAAAGGGGTTTCCTGTGAGAGGGCGGTGTGGCGGCTGAAACAAGACCTCTTCGCGCGCGACGGTGACGCCAAGCAGGCTGCTCGGATGGCTGCCGGCAAAGGCTCGGGAAGAATGGCATGATTAGAGAGAGGAACCAGTGGAGCATCCAGGGAACAAGGAGGGGAGGGAAGATGGAGGTATCCCGCGACGGCAACCTTCCACCGCGCACGACGGTGAGCACGGGCGCGCGGCCTGCAGGGAGGAGCGGAGCTCCCCTGCTCACGGGCGATGGTCCTGTGGAGTGCAAGGGGCTGGGGCGATGGGAGAGGGAAAGAAGGGTGGGTGCCCCTTTATCCGCGACGCCAGTGTGCACGGTGCGCCTGTGTCCGGCGAGGGAAAAGAAGAAGCAGTTGCAGCATGCGATAGGCGAGCTGGGGCGGCGGGGCCACGGTGTCCGGGCGACGATGCCACGCCGTGGACACATGCTAGGAAGTCATCCCGCAGCAAGAGAGCAGGGCGAGACAGCACGGTATGCAGCTAGTCGTCTAGTGTCTGTCGTAACGACGCGGACACGGCGAGGCCGATTGGAAGCGGTGAGGAGGGCCAGGGCTCGTGTCCTGGATCGAGTGGCCCGCGTGGCCGCACGCCCTCCTTGTCTCGAGGCGGGAAGGTGAGAGTGCACCGTGGAGGTAAGGAGGTAGACGTACGTGGACGTGCTCCGGGCGGGCGGCACGTCGCACATTGGGGGTGTGACCACGTCCGCAGCGAGGTGGAGGAGAAACGGAGACACGGAGTTGTCTAGGGGGCTCTCAGAGGGAGCGGCAAGCCTTGGCCGACAGCCAGCTGCCACCCATAGAGGGAAAAGAGGCGACCGTCCTCATGCGGTGGGATCACTTCGCTAGAGGACTGAGAGGCTGTCTAGGGCTGGAGGGGAGGGACAGACTTAAGCTAGGAGTGGTAGGGGAGGCAATGCGCTGCCCAGCCCTTTGTTTGCATCTCGTTGGCATCGGCCATACGCGAGGCATAGTTCTCCAACTAGTCCCGGCCATCCTCTCTCTCAAGCTCCTCTCACTCACACGATGGGAATTAATTGGCTTAATGTGTAGGGTGTGGAGTAGCTTCAGGTTTCCACAATCTCTGCGAGATGCAATAATGGTAACCTTGATTATCTAAGCCCCTGCCACCTCTCTTTCTGCTTATTCACCTGTGGGATAAAGGAGGCGAAGGGACACATGTGTGGAGAATGAGTGAGGGAGAGAGTGAGATGACCAGGATGAAAAATAAAAGGAAGAAAAAGAGGGAGGGGCAAATATTCAAGTACATGATCTA